>JAXIVJ010009265.1:25000-51803 GCA_036785665.1 Chirona hameri
CGGTCAGTACGAGTGTCGCGCCGTCTCGGAGTCGCACGCGCCCGTCAGCCGCCGGCTGCGGCTGTGGGTGCGCGCTGCGCCACGGGTGACGGCGGCGGCTACGCAGCGCGGCAGCCCCGGCCAGCTGGTGCACCTCGAGTGTCGCGCCGACAGCGTGCCGCCTCCGACAGCCGTCACCTGGCACTACAACAACCAGCCCGTGCCGCCAGGTCAGTACAGCGTGCCGCCAGGTCAGTACAGCGCGCCGCCAGGTCAGTACAGCGCGCCGCCAGGTCAGTACAGCGTGCCGCCATGTCAGTACAGCGTGCCGCCTCCGACGGTCGTCACCTGGCACTACAACAACCAGCCCGTGCCGCCAGGTCAGTACAGCGTGCCGCCAGGTCAGTACAGCGCGCCGCCAGGTCAGTACAGCGTGCCGCCAGGTCAGTACAGCGTGCCGCCTCTGACGGCCGTCACCTGGCGCTACAACAACCAGCCCGTGCCGCCAGCCCGTCAGTCACCTGCCCATCTGATGTGCACAGCGGCCAGACACTCGGGCAGTGTGTCACACAGCGGCCAGACACTCGTGCAGTGTGTCATATCAAGCGTGGAAGTTATATAGTGGAAACTGCACAACAAAATCGTTCTCAGGGTTCAGATTGGACAAAATTAGAAAGCTGTGTGTGGTTTATGCCTTTAAGGACGTCTTCTTTTTAAAAGCTTGTGTTTATTTAACTTGACAGAAAATGTAAGTAACGATTTACTGCATGTCGATTATGTATTTGGCAGATTTTAATTATTCATACAGTGGAGGTTTCAATATCGTTGTCATATCGCCGACCAAGTATTTGTGTTATCTTGTTTCACTTATTCGCTGAAGTGTTTGTGACAACTGACAATGTTTGTCGCGTTTGTCTGTGTCGTTCTGCAGATCACACTGGCCGGTGGGCGGTGGTGGAGGAGGCGGTGGCGGGCGGCGTGCGCAGTCTTCTGGTGATTCCTGACGCCACCGAGCAGGACTTCGGCTTGTACAACTGCTCAGTCACCAACGCATACGGCTCCGACTCGGCGCTCATTATACTGGAGGAACAGAGTAAGGCCGGACCCGGGGCTGGGCTCTCAGACTGACTGTGACAGTGGCTGGGCCGCCGTCTGGGACAGCCGGGGACTAAGGGTCACTGAAGAGACGCATGATCCCTCTGCAGATCCCCGGAGAGTGAGAGGTCCATTCTGTGGCCTTACTCTGAGCCCCAGCCACATGGCTTACCGAGAGCGGATCGGCCTTGTTTCCTGAGAGGATCGATGTGTGTGGGCGTGTGGGGGATGGTAAGCTCCGGTATATGATAGCAAAGTTCTGGCAAAACAAATATGTACTGTCTATCTACTATCCTAAACACGAATTGAGCCAAACTGATGGCCCGAGTATGCTTTTCTATAGCAACACTCAGGCCAAAACGGTGATGATGTCTCCGGCTTTATATTGAAATGGATCTCAAATGACTTTTGACGTGCCTCCCCATTGTACGGCGCGTCCACCTTGTGGCAGAGTGACACCTTTTGACCATTAGCCCATTGTACGGCGCGTCCACCTTGTGGCAGGGTGACACCTTTTGACCATTAGCCCATTGTACGGCGCGTCCACCTTGTGGCAGGGTGACACCTTTTGACCATTAGCCCATTGTACGGCGCGTCCACCTTGTGGCAGGGTGACACCTTTTGACCATTAGCCCATTGTACGGCGCGTCCACCTTGTGGCAGGGTGACACCTTTTGACCATTAGCCCATTGTACGGCGCGTCCACCTTGTGGCAGGGTGACACCTCTTGACCATTAGCCCATTGTACGGCGCGTCCACCTTGTGGCAGGGTGACACCTTTTGACCATTAGCCCATTGTACGGCGCGTCCACCTTGTGGCAGGGTGACACCTCTTGACCATTAGCCCATTGTACGGCGCGTCCACCTTGTGGCAGGGTGACACCTCTTGACCATTAGCCCATTGTACGGCACGTCCACCTTGTGGCAGGGTGACACCTCTTGACCATTAGCCCTGTGTTGGTCGTGCCGCTCAGATCACTTACCGCGGTCTTAACCCGGCCAGGGGTCCAGGGGTGGCCAGCGCATTGTGTTTTCCACCCCGCTGCCATGGTGGATGTTTCAACTAGTGTGGTGCTAATGAAAGTGGGCAGCAGTTGTATTAACTTATGCCGGGCTTCATGCGCTTAAGAGCTTGTAGGACAAGGCGAATAGCATGCAATTCAGCCATTTTGACAGACATATTTGTCTTTCGCACTAATACCAGATTTCAGACAAGTGCCACTTAAGCATTGCAACGCAGGACTTTCCAATGGCTAATATATCCGATTGGGCGCGATGATCCCTGCCGGTGTTCATGTTGGTAGCATGTAGGACTGGCATTTTAACACAAGACAGATATTAATAGACAATGGATTCAGCTTGCGTCACACACGTACCCGTTTGCTCAATGTGGTGAATGCCGATAACTCAGTCTTAGTCGGGGGACTGACAACTTCATCTGTTTACCAGTAATAACACTGGAATTTCCCCTCCCATCATCCTAGTCATGGATGCCTTTTATGGTGCTTTTTGTTAGAAATCTGCCTCTATCTGAAGGCCGGGTTCGCGGCTGGTAATACCTTCTGAAGTGGGGATTTGGGTTAGGCCGTGTTGGCGGCTGGTAATACCTTCTGAAGTGGGGATTTGGGTTAGGCCGTGTTGGTGGCTCGTGATACCTTCTGAAGTGGGGATTTGGGTTAGGCCGTGTTGGCGGCTCGTGATACCTTCTGAAGTGGGGATTTGGGTTAGGCCGTGTTCGCGGCTGGTAATACCTTCTGAAGTGGGGATTTGGGTTAGGCCGTGTTGGCGGCTCGTGATACCTTCTGAAGTGGGGATTTGGGTTAGGCCGTGTTGGCGGCTCGTGATACCTTCTGAAGTGGGGATTTGGGTTAGGCCGTGTTGGCGGCTCGTGATACCTTCTGAAGTGGGGATTTGGGTTAGGCCGTGTTCGCGGCTGGTAATACCTTCTGAAGTGGGGATTTGGGTTAGGCCGTGTTGGTGGCTCGTGATACCTTCTGAAGTGGGGATTTGGGTTAGGCCGTGTTGGCGGCTAGTGATACCTTCTGAAGTGGGAATTTGGGTTAGGCCGTGTTGGCGGCTCGTGATACCTTCTGAAGTGGGGATTTGGGTTAGGCCGTGTTCGTGGCTGGTAATACCTTCTGAAGTGGGGATTTGGGTTAGGCCGTGTTGGCGGCTCGTGATACCTTCTGAAGTGGGGATTTGGGTTAGGCCGTGTTGGCGGCTCGTGATACTTTCTGAAGTGGGGATTTGGGTTAGGCCGTGTTCGCGGCTGGTAATACCTTCTGAAGTGGGAATTTGGGTTAGGCCGTGTTCGCGGCTGGTAATACCTTCTGAAGTGGGGATTTGGGTTAGGCCGTGTTGGTGGCTCGTGATACCTTCTGAAGTGGGGATTTGGGTTAGGCCGTGTTGGCGGCTCGTGATACCTTCTGAAGTGGGGATTTGGGTTAGGCCGTGTTGGCGGCTCGTGATACCTTCTGAAGTGGGGATTTGGGTTAGGCCGTGTTGGTGGCTCGTGATACCTTCTGAAGTGGGGATTTGGGTTAGGCCGTGTTCGCGGCTCGTGATACCTTCTGAAGTGGGGATTTGGGTTAGGCCGGGTTCGCGGCTGGTAATACCTTCTGAAGTGGGGATTTGGGTTAGGCCGTGTTGGTGGCTCGTGATACCTTCTGAAGTGGGGATTTGGGTTAGGCCGTGTTGGCGGCTCGTGATACCTTCTGAAGTGGGGATTTGGGTTAGGCCGTGTTGGCGGCTCGTGATACCTTCTGAAGTGGGGATTTGGGTTAGGCCGTGTTGGTGGCTCGTGATACCTTCTGAAGTGGGGATTTGGGTTAGGCCGTGTTGGCGGCTCGTGATACCTTCTGAAGTGGGGATTTGGGTTAGGCCGTGTTGGCGGCTCGTGATACCTTCTGAAGTGGGGATTTGGGTTAGGCCGTGTTCGCGGCTGGTAATACCTTCTGAAGTGGGGATTTGGGTTAGGCCGTGTTGGTGGCTCGTGATACCTTCTGAAGTGGGGATTTGGGTTAGGCCGTGTTGGCGGCTCGTGATACCTTCTGAAGTGGGGATTTGGGTTAGGCCGTGTTGGCGGCTCGTGATACCTTCTGAAGTGGGGATTTGGGTTAGGCCGTGTTGGTGGCTCGTGATACCTTCTGAAGTGGGGATTTGGGTTAGGCCGTGTTCGCGGCTCGTGATACCTTCTGAAGTGGGGATTTGGGTTAGGCCGGGTTCGCGGCTGGTAATACCTTCTGAAGTGGGGATTTGGGTTAGGCCGTGTTGGTGGCTCGTGATACCTTCTGAAGTGGGGATTTGGGTTAGGCCGTGTTGGCGGCTCGTGATACCTTCTGAAGTGGGGATTTGGGTTAGGCCGTGTTGGCGGCTCGTGATACCTTCTGAAGTGGGGATTTGGGTTAGGCCGTGTTGGTGGCTCGTGATACCTTCTGAAGTGGGGATTTGGGTTAGGCCGTGTTGGCGGCTCGTGATACCTTCTGAAGTGGGGATTTGGGTTAGGCCGTGTTGGCGGCTCGTGATACCTTCTGAAGTGGGGATTTGGGTTAGGCCGTGTTGGCGGCTCGTGATACCTTCTGAAGTGGGGATTTGGGTTAGGCCGTGTTGGCGGCTCGTGATACCTTCTGAAGTGGGGATTTGGGTTAGGCCGGGTTCGCGGCTCGTGATACCTTCTGAAGTGGGGATTTGGGTTAGGCCGTGTTGGCGGCTCGTGATACCTTCTGAAGTGGGGATTTGGGTTAGGCCGTGTTGGCGGCTCGTGATACCTTCTGAAGTGGGGATATGGGTTAGGCCGTGTTGGCGGCTCGTGATACCTTCTGAAGTGGGGATTTGGGTTAGGCCGTGTTGGCGGCTCGTGATACCTTCTGAAGTGGGGATTTGGGTTAGGCCGTGTTGGCGGCTCGTGATACCTTCTGAAGTGGGGATTTGGGTTAGGCCGTGTTGGCGGCTCGTGATACCTTCTGAAGTGGGGATTTGGGTTAGGCCGTGTTGGCGGCTCGTGATACCTTCTGAAGTGGAGATTTGGGTTAGGCCGTGTTGGCGGCTCGTGATACCTTCTGAAGTGGGGATTTGGGTTAGGCCGTGTTGGCGGCTCGTGATACCTTCTGAAGTGGGGATTTGGGTTAGGCCGTGTTGGTGGCTCGTGATACCTTCTGAAGTGGGGATTTGGGTTAGGCCGTGTTGGTGGCTCGTGATACCTTCTGAAGTGGGGATTTGGGTTAGGCCGTGTTGGCGGCTCGTGATACCTTCTGAAGTAGGGATTTGGGTTAGGCCGTGTTGGCGGCTCGTGATACCTTCTGAAGTGGGGATTTGGGTTAGGCCGTGTTGGCGGCTCGTGCTACCTTCTGAAGTGGGGATTTGGGTTAGGCCGGGTTCGCGGCTGGTAATACCTTCTGAAGTGGGGATTTGGGTTAGGCCGTGTTGGCGGCTCGTGATACCTTCTGAAGTGGGGATTTGGGTTAGGCCGTGTTGGCGGCTCGTGATACCTTCTGAAGTGGGGATTTGGGTTAGGCCGTGTTCGCGGCTGGTAATACCTTCTGAAGTGGGGATTTGGGTTAGGCCGTGTTGGCGGCTCGTGATACCTTCTGAAGTGGGGATTTGGGTTAGGCCGTGTTGGTGGCTCGTGATACCTTCTGAAGTGGGGATTTGGGTTAGGCCGTGTTGGTGGCTCGTGATACCTTCTGAAGTGGGGATTTGGGTTAGGCCGTGTTGGTGGCTCGTGATACCTTCTGAAGTGGGGATTTGGGTTAGGCCGTGTTGGTGGCTCGTGATACCTTCTGAAGTGGGGATTTGGGTTAGGCCGTGTTGGCGGCTCGTGATACCTTCTGAAGTGGGGATTTGGGTTAGGCTGGCGGTTGAGGCTTCATCACATGCCCTGGAATTTTGACACTGCACCATCACCGATTTCTTACCTCGTGCCAAACTGAACTGTTAAGGCTCAGCTGACCAGTGAGTGGCTTGTGGCCTTGAGTTCTAATGTTTCTGATATTGATAACACAGAACGGTCTCTTGAGAAATTAAAGGGTGCTTTACTTCATACCCTGGCTGTTTTTCACTTGCGTTTTGTCATTTTTAATAATTTCGGTTACGATGATCGTTAAGATTTATATGACACGATTTGCTTTTGAAGCCATTTTTGTTCCTAAGCTTGCAGATGTTCTAACGTCCCGGCCCGTCTCTTGTTTGTCAGAGGATCTTCCAGTGCTCATCATCCTGACGGTGGTGATCGGCACCGTGATCGTCATCACCACCGTCACCCTAGTGGTCATCATGTGTCACCGGCACCACCGGCGCTCCAAGGATGTCCCGTCAGGTCAGCACAGCAGTCTCTCATTTCACATCTACCGCATAATTCGGCGTTGAGTGAAATGATAAACATGCCAGGAAGTTTTCAAAGATATTTTTGAAATAAGAAATCGCAAATATTTGAAGTGCACTGTTTATAACTACTTGCTTATCTCCATTGATTTTCTCATTTTCTCATTTGCATTCAAATATTTTACCACTTACAGGGAAATAGTCACCTTTTGATCTACTTTTCTGCATTATCTTATGCATCATGTATGGTATCAAATTGATCGAGTCTCAATTTAAAAATGAAATCACAACTTTTTATATTTCGAAAATTATTTTTTTGGGAAATTTAACAAACCAGTACATATACTTCTTTCGGAGTTCATGATCGGTGTTTTCCCTTCACTATTTGGAAGCGCGACATATCTGGCGCTTTTCTTTCTTTTGATAACGTCTCTGATTGGTCCCTGAAACAAATCACCGACACTAAATAGGGCCCCGTTGCGTGGTCAAGTGAACTTCCGATTTCATTGCCAGTTTTGTCATTGTTTGTTGATTTTTTTCAGTGATTATTTTTCATGATAAGCTAAAGCATAGTGTTGTATACACCAGAGACAAAACTATACAAAACGCCTAATGTTGAAAACAAATGAACCAATTTTCATAAATTGAGGGTCGCAACCACTAACGAGGCCGTCGTAGCGTGACCAAGTTAAAGAGAAATATTCACCCTTTTCCGCAAAAATCGAGTTATTACTTAAAATCGATAGACGAGACCAAAATATATTGTAAATTGATCACATTTTCCATATACACATTCCTACCGAAATATATTTCAAGTTATAGTTGATAAGCGATCCACGCTTATAACAGTCGGTACTCAGCAAGTACTCCGTAACTAATTCAGTAAATTAGCCTCCCTACGCATTGTTATTTTCCATGAAGGTATGCAAAATGTTTCCTGCATTCTATCTTTTGCTAATATGTGCCAAACTTTAATGAACAATTAACAAGCATTTGAAAAAGTGCATTGAAATCGGCAGCTTAGTTTGGCCCCGGACGGCAACCTCGCAGTGTATGCGATTTGTTGTTGTTGTATTCAACGTTGATCAGATTGATACACAAGCGCCAGCTATGTCACGTTTTGGTAATGGAGGGAAAACACCGATCATGAATTTGTCCAAACTTCCAACTTTGAATTAGGGAATAATTGTATTTAATTCTTAAATTGAGATAACATCATTTTTACACCATAACGGAAGCGTAAGCCATTGTTGCAAATCTAAAGGCGAATATTTCCCTTTAAAGAGAAATACTGACCATTTTATTTTTTTGCAACAATTTCTCAGGCTACCGTTATGGTATAAAAATGATGTGATCTAAATTTAAGAATGAAATAAAATTATTCCCTAATTCAAAGTTGGAAGTTTAGATACTTCTTTCGGAGTTCATGATCGGTGTTTTCCCTCCACTAACGAAACGCAACATATCTGGCGCTTTTGTATCAATCTGTTCAACGTTGAATACCTCCTCACCTCCCAACAAATCGCATATACTAAATAGGTCGCCGTCCGGGGACAAACTAAACTGCCGATTGCAATGCACTTCTTGCAAATGCTTGTTGATTGCTCATAGAAGTTTGGTACATATTCGCAAAAGATAGAGTGCAGGAAACATATTGCATACTTTCATGATAAATAACAATGCGTAGGGAGGCTAATTTACTGAATTCGTTACCGAGTACTTGCCGAGTACCGACCGTTATAAGTGTGGAACGCTTATAACGATCAGAACGTCAGTTATTGAGTTACCTTGGGTCACTTGGACCTAAGGCGTCCGCGCTGCCAAAGGCTGACGAGGTGCTCAATGTACAGATACTACATTCTTTAGAAGTGTCACTCTCCAAAAAGAAACTCAAAGCCCATTATTATCTGTATAGTTTCATTGTCTTTCCATACTGTCCATCATGACCTTCCACAGTTCTAAATACATATTTGTCCCAGGTATCTCAGTTCAGGTCAAGCAGCACTCCCTGTCATATACAACCCAGTGAAAAGAAATTGTGCTGTTGGGCTAAGCAAATCTGGTTAATGCAATAATTGCAGGTTTACAATTGCATTGCAACTGGCACAGCATTTAAAATTGTGCAATGATATAGGAATATTTATTTCTTTTACAAACAATGTTATGAGAAAAAGCAGTCAGTTTTAGTTTTTGCCACTTTTTGCTACTTTTTGCCGGTAAAAAAATCGGTTTAAACCGGCAAGTGGAAAAACTTTTGCCGGCAAAAAGTCCAACCCTGGTTCCATGACAACACCATCGAAAAAGTCACCATCGAAAAGTCCACCATCGTTCGAACGGAATATATAACTTTGTATTGACTTCACCTGTACATGGAGAAACTGTTGACGATCAAATAAATGAAATTAAATGAAGCTACATAGACCCAGGGACAAACGTGGCGTGTCGGCGCTTCTTTCACAAGGGCGCCTGGCTGAGAGGGTCAGTCTGTCCGGTGACCTCTGAGAGGGTCAGTCTGTCCAGTGACCCTCTGAGAGGGTCTGTCCAGTGGCCCTCTGGGAGGGTCAGTCTGTCCAGTGACCCTCTAAGAGGGTCAGTCTGTCCAGTGACCCTCTGAGAGGGTCAGTCTGTCCAGTGACCCTCTGAGAGGGTCAGTATGTCCAGTGACCCTCTGAGAGGGTCAGTATGTGCATCACTGTCGAGACGGTGCGCGTCCCGTGGAGGATTACTCAGTACTCACTCAGTTTCTGTGTTTGGGTGCTGCTCGTGCCCCGCAGATGACCCACCGACAGCCGTCCGATAGAAACTGTCATGCACTTTGACGACTGTGGCGAGCGCTGACGGCCGCACCGAACATGTTACTAAGCTTGCAAACTTTTGTTTTTTAGTCTTATTTATCGTGCACGCGGCGAAGTTTCATGTCCTTGCCCTAGACGCGGCGAAGTTTCATGTCACCCAAATGTTGTTTTGATGTTTGTACTCGATGACATTAGTGACAAGTGACGCCGATTTCGTGCAATGCAGTTGTATCGCAAGCCAGCTAAATTTGACGTATAAATGTGACATTTGTTTGGACACGAATACTATACATATATAATATACTATATAACACGAAAGAACGTACTCATGATCATTAATCAAAATAATAGTTTCAGCTTTTTGACCAAGTCCAAATGCGGAAATGACTCCGACAGCACAGGCTGACGGTATCTCTTTCCCAGCCGCCGCCTGCCACCTACTGCGTCCCCGTCCCGGCCGCCGCCTGCCACCTACTGCTTCCCCGTCCAGCCGCCGCCTGCCACCTACTGCTTCCCCGTCCCGGCCGTCCACCGCGTGTGACCCGGTACCCTGCCCTCCCCGTCTTCCCCGTCCACAGCGTGTGACCCGGTACCCTGTCCTCCCCGTCCCGGCCGTCCACCGCGTGTGACCCGGTGCCCTGTCCTCCCCGTCCCGGCCGTCCGCCGCGTGTGACCCGGTACCCTGCCCTCCCCGTCCCGACCGTCCACCGCGTGTGACCCGGTACTCTGTCCTCCCCGTCCCGGCCGTCCACCGCGTGTGACCCGGTGCCCTGTCCTCGCCGTCTACCGCGTGTGACCCGGTGCCTTGTCCTCCCCGTCCACCGCGTGAGACCCGGTGCCCTGTCCTCCCCGTCCCGGCCGTCCACCGTGTGTGACCCGGTGCCCTGTCCTCCCCGTCCCGGCCGTCCACCGCGTGTGACCCGGTACCCTGTCCTCCCCGTCCCGGCCGTCCACCACGTGTGACCCGGTGCCCTGTCCTCCCCGTCCCGGCCGTCCACTGCGTGTGACCCGGTGCCCTGTGTTCATCCCACAGAGCCGGAGACGCTGGACAAGACTGGCCGGCCGGCCGACGCCAACTCGTCCGGCTCCGACCTGAAGGTGGAGATCCGTACCTCGTCCTCGGGGTCAGGTCAGGTCATCACGGACCGCTGGGACACTGCGCACTACCCCAGCCACCGCACACTCTATGACCAGCACAGTGACGAGCGGGCCTTCCCGCCGTTCGAGAAGGTGAGTGACGAAGGCGCAGGTGGGCAGAGGTTCGAATCAGTGTGAGTCTGTGAGGCTGTAACTTCGATCGTAGCTGGATTTGTGCTCACTCCGTGAGGAATGCCGAACTGTCTGCCCATTATGTATCACGCAGTCTTTATTCAACATTCAAATCAGTTTTGTTCACTTTAAATGGATGGTTTGACATACAAGTGACCCATCTTTCTTTCATATATCCCTTGATTCTTCTGAAATGCGCCATGTGTCCTCAGGAGATGCCTCTGAACGGTACCGCCCTGTACCCGCCGTACGACCAGAACGGCTACCTGCAGAAGTCGGGCGCCCACCAGAGAATGCTGCACGCCAGCACTCCGATAGAGTTCAGCAACCCTCCGCCGGACAGCACGGCGCCGCAGACGGGCTACTACCCGCAGCAGGCCGGCTACACGTCCCAGGGCAGCCTGCCGGAGAGGGGTCCGGCGACGCAGACGGGCTGCTACCCTCAGCAGGCCGGCTACACGTCCCAGGGCAGCCTGTCGGAGAGGGGTCCGGCGACGCAGACCGGCTGCTACGCAGAGTCGACGCTGTCCACGCGGCCGAGCTACTACGCCCAGGACGTCAGCGACGGCTCGAGCTCGTCTCAGACGCGGCTCAGCGGACCGTCATACGAGGAGCCCGCCAGCAGCGCCCCTGGCGGACGGCTGGGGTACTACAGCAGCGACGAGCCGCCTACTAGCGCCGCCGGCGGCCGGCAGGGGTACTACGCGTCGGAAGAGGCGCCCGGTCGGCCGGAGGGCAGTCCGGGCCGGAATGGGAGCCGGAGCCGGAGCCGGAGCAGGAACAGGAGTAGGAGCCGGTCCAGGCACCAGGAAATTTACACTGAGGAGCCACGGACCCAGTACGGGTCAGACTCGCCGGTGAAGCCCGGTCTGATGGCCACTCCCGTGTGATGGTGGCGGGCGGCAGGGACGTGAGATCGTACGGTAACAAACAGGTGGCGCTGCTGGCGCGTCTAGTGCCAAAGGGCGGTGTTAGAGGAGTCCAGTACGTGCAGCCGCGCCCAGGTGGCGTCTACCAGCTGGGAAAGGGCTGTGGTGGTCCGCTGTGGGGTGCGAGTGGTGCGTGGCTAACCGTTACGGAGTGGCGCGCCTGACCCCGTGTTATGGGAAGTCACTCTCCGCTGTTGTGGCATGCTGTTCCCGAAGTGACGCGGCGCGGCGCCTGACTCGGGACCAGTGACGTTCCGCCTCTCGGCAGGACACTGCCGTGACTACATTACGTGGTATTGTGACGTCATCATGTCATTTGTGCAGCTTCAATAATGTGTACTATATCCGAGCAATGGGTATTTTATATCTATGATCTGATAGTGTGTTGTGAAACTATCGAGGTTTCCCGTGGTTAAACACGTGCCAGAGGCCTTGCATGTGTTCCGTAGGTTTCAGCTTGCCTGCATCCGTTCGACCTTGTTCCTGAATGCCTGCATTGTTCGTTGTGGCCATGTGTTGCGGGTCGATGCTTTGGAGTGTTTTGTACTTCGTGTGAGTGCCAAATGGGATGGTAGAATGCGGACGGACTGGTGCCCACCTATGCAAGGTGGGCACCGGTCCGTTACTCCGTTACTCCGTTACTAGCGAAGTTACCTTTTTAGTAACAAAGTAATGGACTCGTTGCATTTTGGATATAGCAACGGACCGAGTAACGGAGGTTACTTTTGTGGTTCGTTACTTCGTTACTTTTTTAGTCTGTTACTCCGTTACTTTTTTTTCCTATACTTGTTTCTCTTCACGCCCGGGTTTACTCGCACCAGCACAATCAATGCCTTACACACGTACAAAAATCGAATGTCATATGGCGTAAAGGGCTGCCAAATATCGTACCTGTTGGGCTGTTGCTTAATGCGGCGCAATGCGCAATGACTGCGATAAATGTGGCTGTCTCCCGATCCGATCCCGATGCCGCGAAACTTGACAATCTTCGTCAGCTGATATAGGCCGGCGGCAAGCTGGCGGCACTAGTTTATGATAAAGGCGAACTTCGAGTAACGAGTAGCGAACCTCTGAGAATTACCCGCACTGGAGGGAGGGGGAGGGGCGATTCCGCCCCACCGCCTAAGATCTCGCCCCTCATAAGAGCTACAATAACACAATTTGTAGGATAGGGAGGTTCTGTAGGGAACTCTGTTTTGCAAAATTGTCATATCCCTAGGTCAATATCTTCGAGGTCAAGTGGGGTAAAATATGAGAAAAAAACAATTTTAGCACTTTGCTCCAGAAACCCCAAAATATCTCGAGAACTATGATAGCTAGGAACAAACAAAAAAGCAATCGAAAGCTCTTGAAATATGCAATCATCATGGTGTCCTCAAATTTTAGCTCAGGTCAATAGTTTAGTCTCCAGCGGTGATCAAAGGTCAAAAAGTCGATTTATGTCAGAACAGTTTTTCGACAATAACTTGTTACCTAATAAAGGTAAGGTAATCGTGTTTACGTCATCGTGTTCGTCTGGCCAAGGCGCTTCGAACTATATTCATGTTGACCAGTTTAGGTCAACTTAGAAATTTGCCCTCAGGGCAAGGTCATGTGGTGACCCAAGATGGTCATGCTGCATATTGGGAGACGTGTCTCGACGAGACAAAGACATTGGTACCGGTTTCACTTCTCTATCTTCATTCTGTCGGAATTGATATCACTTCGTTTTACAAAAGTAACTGAGGAACGGAGTAACTGTAACTTCCGTCACATTTTTTGACGATGTAACGGAGTAACGAGTTACTTTTTTGGGTAACGGAGCAACGAGTAACGAAGTTACATTTTGAAGTAACGGTGCACACCTATGGTAGAATGTGTGCCTTATTACCTGGTTTTGTTATCACTTTTCTGAGCATGAGTGCGAGTTGTGTTGTAATACCGCCGTTGTTGATTCAAAAGAGCGGCTTCGAACAGTCGACCGTAACATCCAGCCCGTTTTGCTGAGAATTTCTTCAGCTACAAAATGTTAAAAATTATTTTCGCATTGTTATTTGGCATGGACGTTTGTGTGATGCCGACGTCGAAAACTGTGATATTTGTAAATACAATGTTCGTTGACTTTGTATGAAGTGTTCTGAAAATGGTTTGGTATCAACTATCAGATTTAGTTCGGAAGGTCAATTTTCATTTCTCAAAGGAAACCAGTCACTGCCAAATCGCTGTGAATTTGCTATAGTACCTATATGGGGCGTTCCGGGCAGCGGCGTACCCAGGATTCACTCCAGGAGGGGGCGATTTTTTTTTCTCAGGGGGGCATAAGGTACCCCCACCCAAAAACAAACTCACCGGATTTAGCCCACTATATTTTTAGAGGGGCATATTTTCACCCCAAATTTAAAAAAAAAAAAAAATCTTTGGAGCATCTTTGGAAATAGAGCCGTTCGGGCCCTATTTCCAAAGAGGCGCTACGGCCAAGGGGGCACGGACGGACCTTCAGGGGGGGTGCTTCCCCCCCCCCCTTGGGTACGCCTATGTTTCCAGGACAGATCGACCAGTCGGAGGGTCGATTTTACACCCTCATCTCTCAGAAACATCTAAGATTGGGTCTATAGGGTAGTCATAGGCCCCGAAGACGGGTGTGCAAATATTTTGCCTCGCCGAGCAACGGTGACCGAGTTATAGCCTCCGACAATTTCGTAAGGTCACGCTGCAAGCCTTTCTTTGATGGCCCATAACTTGCAGTCAAACGATCTGAAACCCTAAAAGCTAATCCTTAAAAGATCAAGGTCACAATTTAGGCAAAACTTGTAAATAATTTCCGTTTGCTGTATGTACGGGATTGTTGTGAGTATTTCCGGGGTATTATCGTCTGGCTTTGTTTGTTTTTGCATTAACCCTTGTCTTACCGGGAGTGAGGCGTTGGGGGGGGGGGACGCCCTGATTTTTTTCTCTCGGGAATATCACGACAATGGCGGCGTGCAGCACAACCGTTTCTGGCACATCTGTTTTGGCATGAATTGCGCACCTTTAGTATTTGTTTTACCTCGGGTCATCTCAGGTGAGGTCACCAGGTCACGTCAAGTGGTCCCACCTCCAAAGAAGGATGTAGTCGAGCCACAGCCACAGTGTTTGACTGAGATAGTGCATTTAGGTCAGTTCGAACTCGTGACTTCCCCAATATAAGTTAACGGAAAAAATGTACAAATGTTTCTGCTCAGGCGCGTCGCCACGAAATTTTGAGTGGGGGGGGGGGGGGCGGACCCATAAGTCCATATTTTCCGGTCAACAATCCACATTATGGCACGCACTAGTGATGTCATTTTCAGAAAATTCCTGAAACTTGACCAAATCGATACCAATTTCATTGTAGCTATGCCGACCGAAAACCAAACCGATTTTTCACAACCCGAAAATGATCGATTTTTGACCGACTTTCAATATTGGTGTAAGAGGTTGGCAAGCGTTACTTTGCATATGCACGTGCATTTTTTTTAGGGAAAGAAATACATCAGTCTTGTTTGCATCGCACTAAACAAATTCCACTAAATTTCAGATAAGTTGTGTGTAACGATACTTTTTGTAGAATTTCCCTAGATTTAACACGCGCCCTGGAGGGCCTCTGATAATTACACGCTCTGGAGGGGGGGGGGGGCGGATTTCGCCCCCCCTATGATCTCGAAAACCACGCAACGTAGCGACAAGCGGGAAACGACGTTAGATAGCTCGAGACAAGCTCTTTCGAAAGTATTTCGTTATTTTGTCTTCTTCATGTCAATATTGAGGTCACCAGAGGTCATCAAGGGTCAGATTTTCAAGTTTTCAAGACTTCGGTTCGAACACTCCCAAATATCTCGGGAACTATGATAGTTAGCAGCAAACGGAAAAAAGCAATCGAAAGTCATTGATAAATGCAATCGACATAGGTGTCCTCAGATTTGAGCTCAGGTCAATAGTTTAGGCTCCAGAGGTCATCGAATGTCAAAAAGGTGATTTTGTTTTGAAAACTTTTTCCCCAAATAACCTTTTACCTAATAAAGATAGAGCAATAATGTTTACGCCATCGCGTGTGTCTTGTCAAGGCGCTTCGAATCATATTCATGGTGACCGGGTTAGGTCAACGGAGAAGTTTGACCTCAGGTCAAGGTCAAGTGGTGACCCAAGTTGGTCATGTTGCATATTGGGAGACGTGTCTCGACGAGACAAACATATTGGTACCGTTTTCTCTTCTCTATCTTCATTATGTCGATAGTTATTGATAAAACCGTGTTGGCGGTCACAAAATTGACCTGACCTTAGGTCACCGATATTAGAAATCCGAGATACCCAAATTGTTAGTATCTATGACCTTATGAAGTACTACAAGATTGAAACCGATCGGCGTAAAACTGTGGCTGTGGTACTACTGCAAACATTTTGGAGTTGAGGTCATCACGTGACCTGGTCTGGTGACTTCACCTGAGATGACCTGAGGCCAAGAATTTTACATAATGCGGGAAGTTCATTTCTAAACAGGTATACAAAAAACGGCGGCGCTGCGCGCCGCCGTTTTTGCGCTATCATCGAAAAACCGAAGGGGTGGGCGGATTTCGCCCCCCCCCCCTCCAGGGCGCGTGTTAAAGAGTGATGCGTGCAGGGGCGCAGCCAAACCTTCGGCAAGGGAGGGGCACGGCATCCCCAGAGGGCCCCCTCGGCCAAAGCCCCCCCCCCCCCAAAAAAAAACGCGAAATGGCATCTCCTCGGATTAAGGCCTCTATATTTTGCAGGGGTCCTAAATTATCGAGAGAAAAAAAACGTCGGACAGACCAGACTGGTTATTGATTCGACTCTGATTGAATCGATTGGAATCGTTCAATCAAAATCCCTTGAATCAAAGAACAATCAATTCACCACCGGATTTTGTGATTCATGAATCATGATTGAATCAAAACCCGCATAGAAACAAGGCTGATTGAATAAAAAGACTGTGCAATGCTATTTCAATGGTGAGTCAAACGTGATTTGATCCAAAATGTTTTGATTCTTTGAATCGGAAAGAATCATTTCTCAAAATGTATATCCATGAATCAAACGGTGACTGAATCATTCATATTCCAAAATGAATCATGATTGAATCCTTCCAAAAAAAGTGAATCAATAACCAATCTGGGACAGACCCATGTTGAACAGATCCCATGCGTAGATTCACTGATAAGTACGTAGTCTGATACAAAATAATGTGCGGCAACTGACTGCCTTTAGCACCATGTGAACGCACTGACGTGGGGACGTGGGGACGTGGGGACGTGGGGTAACACTGATGGGTGCGCACTGACGTGGGGACGTGGGGACGTGGTGTAACACTGATGTGTGCGCACTGACGTGGGGACGTGGGGACGTGGGGTAACACTGATGTGTGCGCACTGACGTGGGGACGTTGGGACGTGGGGACGTGGGGTAACACTGATGGGTGCGCACTGACGTGGGGACGTGGGGACGTGGGGACGTGGGGTAACACTGATGGGTGCGCACTGACGTGGGGACGTGGGGACGTGGGGACGTGGGGTAACACTGATGGGTGCGCACTGACGTGGGGACGTGGGGACGTGGGGTAACACTGATGGGTGCGCACTGACGTGGGGACGTGGGGACGTGGGGACGTGGGGTAACACTGATGGGTGCGCACTGACGTGGGGACGTGGGGACGTGGGGACGTGGGGTAACACTGATGGGTGCGCACTGACGTGGGGACGTGGGGGACGTGGGGACGTGGGGTAACACTGATGGGTGCGCACTGACGTGAGGACGTGGGGACGTGGGGTAACACTGATGTGTGCGCACTGACGTGGGGACGTGGGGACGTGGGGTAACACTGATGTGTGCGCACTGACGTGGGGACGTGGGGACGTGGGGACGTGGGGTAACACTGATGGGTGCGCACTGACGTGAGGACGTGGGGGACGTGGGGTAACACTGATGTGTGCGCACTGACGTGGGGACGTGGGGACGTGGGGTAACACTGATGTGTGCGCACTGACGTGGGGACGTGGGGACGTGGGGACGTGGGGTAACACTGATGGGTGCGCACTGACGTGGGGACGTGGGGACGTGGGGACGTGGGGTAACACTGATGGGTGCGCACTGACGTGGGGACGTGGGGACGTGGGGTAACACTGATGTGTGCGCACTGACGTGGGGACGTGGGGGCGTGGGGTAACACTGATGTGTGCGCACTGACGTGGGGACGTGGGGACGTGGGGTAACACTGATGTGTGCGCACTGACGTGGGGACGTGGGGACGTGGGGTAACACTGATGGGTGCGCACTGACGTGGGGACGTGGGGACGTGGAGTAACACTGATGTGTGCGCACTGACGTGGGGTGCGGATAGCCGTCCATCAGAGGTTTTCGTAAATATTGGGAAAACGGCGGTGTGTAGCGCCACCAAACTTAGCATAGCTCTTTGGGCATCAATTATCCACATTTTGTGTAATTTTGTATCTCGAGTCATCTCAGGTGTCAGGTCAACAGGTCCTGTTAAGTGAACCCACCTCCAAGCAAGTTCTTGAAAGTTAACCCGCGCACTCTGCAGGGGTTGATTCCCCCCCCCCCCCCCCCCCCCCCCTCAGGTTTTTCAAAGATAGCGAAAAAACGGCGGCGCGCAGCGCCGCCGGGTTTTCGCACACCTGTCAGCACAACAATTCCACACACTTTGAAAAGAAAAATAGCCTCGGGTCATCTCAGGTCAGGTCATCAAACCAGGTCAAGTGACCCCCCTCCAAAAATGTTTGCAGTTGTGCCAAAGCCAGAGTTTTCACCGATCAGTTTGAAACTTACAGGATGTCATGAGGGCATAAGTACTTACAATTCGTTTATCTCTGAATTTGTATATCGGTGACCTAAGGTCAGATCAATTTCGTAACCTCCCCATAATAAGTCAATGGGGAAATATACAAATGCTAAGGATATGCATGATATTAGTCCAATTACATCTGGATCATGTTATTATAGGATATTCTTGATGATCCAAGTGTAGGTTTTGTTCAGTGACCCCTATTGGGTCATTTGAGGTCATACGAGGTCACTATCACTTTGTTGTCAATAACTCCCGACATAATGAAGATAGAGAAGTAAAACAGACATCAATGTGTTTGTCTCGTCGAGACACGTCTTCCCATATGCAACATGCCCTACTTGGGTCACCACTTGACCTTGACCTGAGGTCAAATTTTTAAGTTAACTTAACAAGGTTACCATGTATATTATTCAAAGCATCTTGACAAGATAAACACAATGGCGTAAACAGTTTTCCGTTATCTTTATTACATAAAAAGTTAATAGCAAAAAACGCTTTAGCAAAAAAAACGTAATTTTTCTTTTCTTTTTTGACCCCTGGAGCAGGGGCGTCGCCACAGGGGGGACGGGGGGGACACCGTCCCCCCAGCCGTTAGGCTGGGGGGATTATCCCCTCCAGTTTTGGACAGTCTCCCCAGGCATTTATCTGCACTTCACTCGGAAACAATGCATTTTGTCAATATCGTAGGCGTTTGGAAAAGCATGTGCTCGGCCTTTTCCCCCTTTCGACTTTTTTCCCTTTTGAAGAGAATTTGGCAGCAATTTAAACAGCGTTTCGACAGCAGAAGACATGAGGCATGGCGCGAAATGGGCTCTGTTGGTTGTTTACCGCACCCTTTGTGTACTGTTCCTAATAAAACATAGTGTCTGTCTGTTCTGACTTCTGTGCCTGTCCCTACCACATTTGCCTCTTTAGTCTTTTCTTTCCCACGTGTTTTAACCGTGGTTGAAATAAATATGGATATAAGAAGCTTCTTCAAAAAAAGGTTGGTACATAATGAATTGAAAATGTATTGTATGGCATTAGGTACAGGGGCGCAGCCAGGGGGGGGGGCAAGGGGGGCAATTGCCCCCCCCCCCTCTTACGGGTCACAGGGGGCCCCGCCAAGATTGGCCCAGATACCATTTGCATTAGCTAAATGGCTTTCAAAAAGTCACAGGAGCCCTCAAACCAGGCAAGGGTTACTCTGGTGCATGTCAAGGGCCTTCAGAGACACTGAAATGCTTTCGAAGCCGGCCCAGGGGGCCTCTTGGGCATGTCCAGGGGCCCATTGAGCCCACCGAGGGGCACACAAAAAAAAAACTGTCTAGGGGCCTCTCCAGCATGTCCAGGGGCCCATTGAGCCCACTCAAGTGTGCAAAAACATGCCCAGGGACCTTTCGAGCATGCCCTGGGGCTCATTGAGCCCACTCAGGGGCCCCTAAAACCTGCCCAGGGGCCTCTAGAGCATGTCCACTTGTCTAGGGGCCAATTGAGTCCACCCACGGCCCAACAAACCTGCCCAGTGGCCTCTCGAGCATGTCCAGGGGCCCATTGAGTATGTTCAGGGGCCTCTCGAGCCTGACCAGGGGCCCATTATAGTCTGTTTTGGGGCCCCTTGAACCTGCCCAGGGGCCCATTATAGTTTTCCCAGAGGACCATCGAGTCTGTTCAGGGGCCTCTCGAACCTGCCCAGGGGCCATTAGAGCCTGCCCAGAGGCCTCCCGAGCTTGCCCAGGGGCCCATTGAGTCTGTTCAGGGGCCTCTCGAACCTGCCCAGGGGTCTCTCGAACTTGCCCAGGGGCCCATTGAGTCTGTTCAAGGGCCTCTTGAACCTGCCTAGGGGCCATTAGTCTGTGCAGGGGCCTCTCGAGCTTTCCCAATGGTCCATTGATCCTGTTCAGCGGCCTCTCGAACCTGCACAGGGGCTATTAGAGTCTGCTTAGGGGCCACTCGGCTTGCCAAGGGGCCATTGAGTCTGTTCAGGGCCCTCTCAAGCTTACCCAGAGGACTATTGAGTCTGTGAACGGGGCTCTCGAGCCTGCCCAGGGGTTGCTAGCCGTCGCCTGCAGCGCCTGCTATAGCTGGAGCGCCTGCTAGCCGTGGTCGGCGCGGTTATAATGAGCGGTAATGTGCTGTACTCTGACCCACCTGGTGCAATGTTTTCTTGGGTTTCAAAATGGTTATTTGATAAGTCTGATGCGTTTTTGAATTCGTGGTGGTGGGGGGGGGGGGGGTTATGGTAGTACAAAACAATTTAACAATTTTCCTCTCAGGAGTGTGTGCTGCAATATTTGTCAGCCAGGGGCGTCGCCGACGGGAGGGTCGGGGGGAGGTCTGGGCAAACTTCCCCCACTTTTAGAAGGCGGGGGAAGGTCGACCCCTCCCTCCCACACACACACACACACACTTTTTGAGGGAAAGAACAATTTATCGTAAAAAATTGTCTTTGCAGTGCAGTAAAAATCCAGCTGTCAAAAACTGGAAAATGTCGCGCCGCTTCGCGGCATGACACAAGTTTCGCAATTGCTTATACAAATTTGGAAAATGGGAAAAAGAATTGCATTAGGTGTCTGGCAGAGGCTCTCATTGGCGGTAATTGCTGGCCCCAGGGCCCATTCCCTTCACAAAATATGAATTTATAAGTTTCAAGCAGGCTACATGTTCAGCTAGTTTTCCGAGTTCCTAAAAAGGCGACGCGAACGCAAAGACGAGGAGATCGGCACCCGGAAGCTGCTCCAGCGGTGCACAATTTTCTGGACCGAAGAGCTAATAGTCAAAACAGGCCAGGACCATCTCCCCAAGCCATCTCACCTCACGGTCTGGTTCCAATATTAACATTTCGTTTTCCAGGACCTAAAATTAACATTTTCACGCCGCTTCGCGGCGTCACATCGGTAGTCATCGTCATAACGAAGCCATAGCCATCGTCATCGGTTCGTCGTAACGCTGAATTGAATGAATATAATTTTTTACTTATTATCCTCTACAAGGAACACCGCCTATATTTCTGGGTTTTATCAGGTAAAACCGTAAAAATTTCGCGCCGCGAAGCGGCGCTAACTAGCAAGTACATACCTACCTACTATAATGTTAGGGTGCGGTCTGACGTCACCTGTGACCGGTGACGTCAGATGCCGTCATAGGTCGGCCGGCACCGAGTGCGGCCGCGGCCGGTCAGGCGGGCGCTGATTGGTCGCCTGCGGCTGCGGGACGGGCGCGGTGGCGCCGGGGTTATCTGTGTCGGAATACACGAGTTTGACCTGAACCAGCGTGTGTGGCGGACCGCCGCCTTGAGGTATAACAGTGGCGACGAGGACTGAACCCGCGCGGCGTGCGCCATGGCCAGTCTGAGTGGTTTAGTGAGGGAGTTTGATCCCAGTCAAGAGTCTTTTGGAACATATTCCAGATGGCTCGAGCGGTACCTGTTGGCTACTGGTGTCTCAGGCCAGGCCAGGAGACGAGCGACTCTCCTCAGTGTGGCCGGCTCCAAGACGTTTGCGCTGTTGGAAGATCTGGTGGCGCCGCAGGCTGTCAGCGACCTGGAGTACGAGCAGCTAGTGACGGTGCTACAAGGTCACTTCGAGCCGAAGTCATCGGAGATCGTCGCTCGGTTCCGGTTTCATTCGTGCTGTCGGGAAGAACACGAATCGGTCAACGAGTACGCAGCCAGGCTGCGGAGGCTGGCAAAACAGTGCCAGTTTCCATCCGATACCCTGTCAGAGATGCTTCGAGATCGGCTGGTTTGCGGTATTCGCGACGCCAGACTGCAGGCCCGGCTCCTCAGTCAGTCGAGCCTGACCCTGGAGTCGGCGCTGACGCTGGCCTGCACCAGCGAGGCGGCAGAGGCTCAGGCGCGGGAGATCGGCCGCGCTGAGTCCGCCGCTGTGCAGGCCGGTCGGCCGTTGGCCGTGGTCGGCCGGGTGGAGCAGCGCGGCCGCGCCGCCCCGCCGGCCGGCGGTGGGCGTGGCCCGGCGTCCGGCGGTCCGGGCCAGCGCCGGACCGCAGTGGACTCTCCCAGCTGGAGGGGAGGTGCCACGAGACGGGATCGGCGGGGACACGGTCACGAGACGGGGTCGGCGGGGATACGGTCAAGGACAGTAGATGGGCGGCTCCGTTAGTGGTTGTTAACAAGGTAGATGGATCCCTGAGACTCTGCGGCGACTACAGACTAACAATTAACCAGGCTGCTAAAGTGCATCAGTATCCGCTACCGCGTGTGGAAGAGTTACTCGTTAAGCTAACTGGCTGTCGGATCTTCTCAAAAGTTGATTTAAAGAGCGCTTATAACCAGCTGGTTTTGGATGATAAATCGCGGGAGTATTTAACGCTAAATACTCCTCGCGGCCTGATCAGACCAACTCGGTTAAGTTTTGGCTACTCGAGTGCCCCGTCTCTCTTCCAACGCACGCTGGACCAGCTGCTGAGCGGCTTACCTGGTGTGGCCGTGTTTCTCGATGACGTGATCATCGCGGCTCCGTCTCGGGAGGAGCATGAGTCTCGGTTACGGGAAGTTCTCGGCCGTCTGTCTGACGCTGGACTTCGGGTGAATCAGTCAAAGTGTAGTTTTGGGGTGAGTTCCGTTACTTACCTGGGTTACACCGTGAGCGAGGATGGTGTTCACACGACTGAGCAGAAAGTCACCGCGATACGAGCGGCGCCGGAGCCGCGGAACGTACCTGAGCTGCAGGCCTGGTTAGGGCTCATCAACTACTACAGCAAATTTCTGCGAAATTTATCGACAGTTCTGGCTCCTCTCTATCGTCTGTTACGGAACAGCGAGCCGTGGGGGTGGGGAAATGCCGAGTCCGAGGCATTTGGGAAGGCCAAAGTGCTTTTGCTAAGTTCACCGGTGCTGGCTCACTTTGACTCACAGCGGCCCGTGATATTGGCCTGTGACGCCAGCCCGACGGGCATTGGTGTCGTGCTGAGTCAGCGCACGCAACAGGGAGAGCGCCCTGTGGCCTTTTACTCACGGTCTCTGAATCCAACAGAGAGGAGATATAGTCAAACGGACAGGGAGGCATTGGCTGTAGTAAACGGAGTGAAAAAATTCAATTACTACTTGGCGGGGCGAGAGTTTGTGATCCGCTCCGATCACAAGCCTCTGCTGGGTCTGTTGGGTGAACGAAAACCGATTCCGGTGATGGCCTTGCCGAGAATGGTAAGGTGGGCTTTAATGCTCAGTGGTTATTCCTACCGACTGGAATATATGCCTGCTTCGAAGCAGACCCACTGTGACGGTTTGAGCCGTTTGCCGCTGCCGTGCAGTACAGTGACCTCACCGACACCAGCAGAGTTCGTCAATCTGTTGGAGTTTCTCGACTCGTCCCCAGTGACGTCAGCGCAGGTCCGCGGGTGGACGGGCCGTGACCCGGTGTTGGCGCGTGTGCTGCAGTACACACAGCAGGGATGGCCAGCGGTCGCGGGGGATTTGCCGCCGGAATATCGCCCCTTCCAGCAGAGAGTCGGGGAACTGAGCTGTCAGGGTGGCTGTCTTATGTGGGGCGGCCGAATTGTGATACCCACACAGGGCCGTGAGAAAGTTCTTAGCATGCTGCATGCCGGGCATCAGGGGGAGTCACGCACGAAGGCATTCGCGCGCTCCTATGTATGGTGGCCTCTCATGGATGACATTTCTCAGATGGTGAAGAGGTGCCAGCATTGCAATGCGACTCGGAACCAGGCTCGCAGTGCTCCTCTGCACCCGTGGGAATATCCCAGAGGCCCGTACGACCGCGTTCATATCGATTACTGTGGTCCGATAGACGGTCACATGTTCCTGATCATTGTCGATGCCTATTCCAAATGGGTGGATGTGTACCCAACCAAAGTGTCAACTACAGCAGTCACAATCGAGAGATTAAGAGCATCGTTCGCTACATGGGGCTTGCCGCGTGTTCTGTGCTCTGATAATGCCAGCTCATTTACCTGCCCAGCCTTCCAGAGTTTTTGCACGTCACACGGTATTGAGCATCTCACATCACCTCCACTTTCCCCGAAGAGCAATGGTTCGGCCGAACGGTATGTGCAGACATTTAAAAACAGTTATCGCTCGTTGCAGGGCCCTGTGGGATCCAGGGTGGTACAGTTCCTGTACCAGTACAGGAGCACGCCCCATTCCACCACTGGCCGGTCGCCGGCGGAGCTGTTTATCGGTCGACCATTGCGTACGCACATGGACCTTCTGAGGCCTGATCTGGCTGACCAGGTAGAAAAACGACAGCGGTCGCAGAAACAGTATGCGGACAGAGGTACCCGGTCGGTGTCTGTACAAAAGGGTGATGCGGTGTGGGTCACAGCAGTGGACAGGCTCCAGGGGACAGAGGGGAGAAACTGGCTTCCTGGCGTTGCACTAGATGTGTGCAGTGTGAAGGTGACGGTTATGTTATCGGACGGTAGGGTCATTTGTCGGCACGTCGATCACATCAAGAAGCGCGAAACAGAGACAGTTCCAGAGGGTGTATCGCCCCCTGGTTATCGAGAGGGGTGTGTGTGAGGATGTCGTGTGTCCGTCGGAGCTGCCTGTGCTAGGGAATGCGAGACGCGCTCAGAACGATGCACGATGTCCGTCGGAGCTGCCCGCGTTAGAGGGTGTGAGACGTGCTGAGCCTGAGAAGCGTATTCTCCGACCACGTCCGACGGCAGAGCCGGACCGTTTTGTTACGGTATGGAGAAATACCGATACTGTGTCTTAGTTATGTTATGTTGGGGTGCTGTGTTGGTCATACGGTGGTTTGATACTGTGGTGGAGGTGTTAGGGTGCGGTCTGACGTCACCTGTGACCGGTGACGTCAGATGCCGTCATAGGTCGGCCGGCACCGAGTGCGGCCGCGGCCGGTCAGGCGGGCGCTGATTGGTCGCCTGCGGCTGCGGGACGGGCGCGGTGGCGCCGGGGTTATCTGTGTCGGAATACACGAGTTTGACCTGAACCAGCGTGTGTGGCGGACCGCCGCCTTGAGGTATAACATATAACATGAAAATCCACATTCAAAATGCTGCAAAGGCTGCATACACGTATCAAAATGGGGGTATATTGATTTGTCATTTCAGCCGCCCCCACACTCAAAAGCCGACCCTCACCTGTTGTCATGGCTAAGATATGTTTTCTCTCCTGTACGTAACAATACGCTCAGTACAATGCCTACTGAGGGTCCTGGTCCAATCCAGCTCATCAAAAGTAGACGGAAGAAAAAATTATAAAAAGGGGGCCTCACAAAATAAAGTGGCCGAAATCCGTAGAGTTTTTCATATGTTTATGTATGAAACATATGAAAAACATCTTTTCTCATCTTTTATGTATTTGTCTATTTTTAGGTTTTTGCCTGTATCAGCGCTTTATTTACACGTTTGTTCCTACTTTCACTGGCGATTTTAATCGCCTTTTATGTATTTATTTTATGCTGCTGTGTTTACTATGCAGTATAGTTGTGTTCTCTTATTGTATGTACCATGTGCACTCATGTAGTTTGTGAATGTTTTAATTTCCTGTTGCATGAGGCAGCATGACTGCAACCGTAAGTGGGCCCTGTGCCTGTGGTTGTTGACTCAATAAATAAAAAACAAAATAAACAATATCCAGGGGTATTTTTTTGTGGGTGGGGGGCCTCTCCCAGGTGCTTGCCCCCCTTTCTGAAGGTCTGGCTGCGCCCCTGATTAGGTATGCAAGGGCACAATTGATCACAATCAATGGAAAATATCCCACATAGATCATGTCGTACGTTTTCTAGTTTGTGATAAGGTCAAAATAACATGTTATTTTATTCCTTCTTGCATGCTTGGTAGCAGCTGCAGGACTGACCAGCTTCAATTTGTTAAGGTGTAGGTATTATCAATCTAGGTATTACCGTAGGTATTACCAGTCTATCAATTCGTCCCCCCCCCCCCCAGTCCAAAACCCGTGGCGACGCCCCTGCCCTGGAGCCTCAAATAATGATCTGAGATCAAATTTGAAGAATCCTTACCGATTGCAAATTTCACTGGCTGGCATTTTCTTTTTCCGTTTGTTTCTAACTAGCATAGTTTCTGAGATATATGGGAATTTCTGGAGCGATGTCCTAAAACAGGAAAAACAAGCAAGTTTTTGAAAGTTTGTGGTCGTGCTAAAGTGATCGACCGAGCGGTTTGAAACTCACAGGATTCATTGAGGCCATAGCCCATAAGTACCTACAATGCGTATATCTCGCATTTGTAATATCGGTGATCGAAGGTCAATTCGATTTGATAAACTTCCATTATAAGTAAATGGAGAAAATGAAAACACGTAGAAATCCACAGAATACGTTTAAATTTGACCAGTGTTCACCAGGTGCCTACACCATTCTTGTGCCAAATGCAAAGATCCAAGTCACATTTGTGTTATGTGACCTCTACGAGGTCAATTCAGGTGACCCAAGATGTTACGTGTTTTTTATTCAATAACTCTTTGCCAAATAAAGATAGAGTAATCAACATTGTGTTTCGCTCGTCGAGACACGTTGATTGATGTAAAATTTGACCTTGATCTGCCTTGACCTGAGCACAGGACAGGTCAATTTTCGAATATGACCTAACTAGGTCATGATCATCCGATATACCATTCCATGTGTCTCGACAGAGAAACACAATGGTGAAAACTGTAAGTA
>JAXIVJ010009266.1:12500-17500 GCA_036785665.1 Chirona hameri
CTGTCTGTCTGTCTGTCTGTCTGTCTGTCTGTCTGTCTGTCTGTCTGTCTGTCTGTCTGTCTGTCTGTCTGTCTGTCTGTCTGTCTGTCTGTCTGTCTGTCTGTCTGTCTGTCTGTCTGTCTGTCTGTCTGTCTGTCTGTCTGTCTGTCTGTCTGTCTGTCTGTCTGTCTGTCTGTCTGTCTGTCTGTCTGTCTGTCTGTCTGTCTGTCTGTCTGTCTGTCTGTCTGTCTGTCTGTCTGTCTGTCTGTCTGTCTGTCTGTCTGTCTGTCTGTCTGTCTGTCTGTCTGTCTGTCTGTCTGTCTGTCTGTCTGTCTGTCTGTCTGTCTGTCTGTCTGTCTGTCTGTCTGTCTGTCTGTCTGTCTGTCTGTCTGTCTGTCTGTCTGTCTGTCTGTCTGTCTGTCTGTCTGTCTGTCTGTCTGTCTGTCTGTCTGTCTGTCTGTCTGTCTGTCTGTCTGTCTGTCTGTCTGTCTGTCTGTCTGTCTGTCTGTCTGTCTGTCTGTCTGTCTGTCTGTCTGTCTGTCTGTCTGTCTGTCTGTCTGTCTGTCTGTCTGTCTGTCTGTCTGTCTGTCTGTCTGTCTGTCTGTCTGTCTGTCTGTCTGTCTGTCTGTCTGTCTGTCTGTCTGTCTGTCTGTCTGTCTGTCTGTCTGTCTGTCTGTCTGTCTGTCTGTCTGTCTGTCTGTCTGTCTGTCTGTCTGTCTGTCTGTCTGTCTGTCTGTCTGTCTGTCTGTCTGTCTGTCTGTCTGTCTGTCTGTCTGTCTGTCTGTCTGTCTGTCTGTCTGTCTGTCTGTCTGTCTGTCTGTCTGTCTGTCTGTCTGTCTGTCTGTCTGTCTGTCTGTCTGTCTGTCTGTCTGTCTGTCTGTCTGTCTGTCTGTCTGTCTGTCTGTCTGTCTGTCTGTCTGTCTGTCTGTCTGTCTGTCTGTCTGTCTGTCTGTCTGTCTGTCTGTCTGTCTGTCTGTCTGTCTGTCTGTCTGTCTGTCTGTCTGTCTGTCTGTCTGTCTGTCTGTCTGTCTGTCTGTCTGTCTGTCTGTCTGTCTGTCTGTCTGTCTGTCTGTCTGTCTGTCTGTCTGTCTGTCTGTCTGTCTGTCTGTCTGTCTGTCTGTCTGTCTGTCTGTCTGTCTGTCTGTCTGTCTGTCTGTCTGTCTGTCTGTCTGTCTGTCTGTCTGTCTGTCTGTCTGTCTGTCTGTCTGTCTGTCTGTCTGTCTGTCTGTCTGTCTGTCTGTCTGTCTGTCTGTCTGTCTGTCTGTCTGTCTGTCTGTCTGTCTGTCTGTCTGTCTGTCTGTCTGTCTGTCTGTCTGTCTGTCTGTCTGTCTGTCTGTCTGTCTGTCTGTCTGTCTGTCTGTCTGTCTGTCTGTCTGTCTGTCTGTCTGTCTGTCTGTCTGTCTGTCTGTCTGTCTGTCTGTCTGTCTGTCTGTCTGTCTGTCTGTCTGTCTGTCTGTCTGTCTGTCTGTCTGTCTGTCTGTCTGTCTGTCTGTCTGTCTGTCTGTCTGTCTGTCTGTCTGTCTGTCTGTCTGTCTGTCTGTCTGTCTGTCTGTCTGTCTGTCTGTCTGTCTGTCTGTCTGTCTGTCTGTCTGTCTGTCTGTCTGTCTGTCTGTCTGTCTGTCTGTCTGTCTGTCTGTCTGTCTGTCTGTCTGTCTGTCTGTCTGTCTGTCTGTCTGTCTGTCTGTCTGTCTGTCTGTCTGTCTGTCTGTCTGTCTGTCTGTCTGTCTGTCTGTCTGTCTGTCTGTCTGTCTGTCTGTCTGTCTGTCTGTCTGTCTGTCTGTCTGTCTGTCTGTCTGTCTGTCTGTCTGTCTGTCTGTCTGTCTGTCTGTCTGTCTGTCTGTCTGTCTGTCTGTCTGTCTGTCTGTCTGTCTGTCTGTCTGTCTGTCTGTCTGTCTGTCTGTCTGTCTGTCTGTCTGTCTGTCTGTCTGTCTGTCTGTCTGTCTGTCTGTCTGTCTGTCTGTCTGTCTGTCTGTCTGTCTGTCTGTCTGTCTGTCTGTCTGTCTGTCTGTCTGTCTGTCTGTCTGTCTGTCTGTCTGTCTGTCTGTCTGTCTGTCTGTCTGTCTGTCTGTCTGTCTGTCTGTCTGTCTGTCTGTCTGTCTGTCTGTCTGTCTGTCTGTCTGTCTGTCTGTCTGTCTGTCTGTCTGTCTGTCTGTCTGTCTGTCTGTCTGTCTGTCTGTCTGTCTGTCTGTCTGTCTGTCTGTCTGTCTGTCTGTCTGTCTGTCTGTCTGTCTGTCTGTCTGTCTGTCTGTCTGTCTGTCTGTCTGTCTGTCTGTCTGTCTGTCTGTCTGTCTGTCTGTCTGTCTGTCTGTCTGTCTGTCTGTCTGTCTGTCTGTCTGTCTGTCTGTCTGTCTGTCTGTCTGTCTGTCTGTCTGTCTGTCTGTCTGTCTGTCTGTCTGTCTGTCTGTCTGTCTGTCTGTCTGTCTGTCTGTCTGTCTGTCTGTCTGTCTGTCTGTCTGTCTGTCTGTCTGTCTGTCTGTCTGTCTGTCTGTCTGTCTGTCTGTCTGTCTGTCTGTCTGTCTGTCTGTCTGTCTGTCTGTCTGTCTGTCTGTCTGTCTGTCTGTCTGTCTGTCTGTCTGTCTGTCTGTCTGTCTGTCTGTCTGTCTGTCTGTCTGTCTGTCTGTCTGTCTGTCTGTCTGTCTGTCTGTCTGTCTGTCTGTCTGTCTGTCTGTCTGTCTGTCTGTCTGTCTGTCTGTCTGTCTGTCTGTCTGTCTGTCTGTCTGTCTGTCTGTCTGTCTGTCTGTCTGTCTGTCTGTCTGTCTGTCTGTCTGTCTGTCTGTCTGTCTGTCTGTCTGTCTGTCTGTCTGTCTGTCTGTCTGTCTGTCTGTCTGTCTGTCTGTCTGTCTGTCTGTCTGTCTGTCTGTCTGTCTGTCTGTCTGTCTGTCTGTCTGTCTGTCTGTCTGTCTGTCTGTCTGTCTGTCTGTCTGTCTGTCTGTCTGTCTGTCTGTCTGTCTGTCTGTCTGTCTGTCTGTCTGTCTGTCTGTCTGTCTGTCTGTCTGTCTGTCTGTCTGTCTGTCTGTCTGTCTGTCTGTCTGTCTGTCTGTCTGTCTGTCTGTCTGTCTGTCTGTCTGTCTGTCTGTCTGTCTGTCTGTCTGTCTGTCTGTCTGTCTGTCTGTCTGTCTGTCTGTCTGTCTGTCTGTCTGTCTGTCTGTCTGTCTGTCTGTCTGTCTGTCTGTCTGTCTGTCTGTCTGTCTGTCTGTCTGTCTGTCTGTCTGTCTGTCTGTCTGTCTGTCTGTCTGTCTGTCTGTCTGTCTGTCTGTCTGTCTGTCTGTCTGTCTGTCTGTCTGTCTGTCTGTCTGTCTGTCTGTCTGTCTGTCTGTCTGTCTGTCTGTCTGTCTGTCTGTCTGTCTGTCTGTCTGTCTGTCTGTCTGTCTGTCTGTCTGTCTGTCTGTCTGTCTGTCTGTCTGTCTGTCTGTCTGTCTGTCTGTCTGTCTGTCTGTCTGTCTGTCTGTCTGTCTGTCTGTCTGTCTGTCTGTCTGTCTGTCTGTCTGTCTGTCTGTCTGTCTGTCTGTCTGTCTGTCTGTCTGTCTGTCTGTCTGTCTGTCTGTCTGTCTGTCTGTCTGTCTGTCTGTCTGTCTGTCTGTCTGTCTGTCTGTCTGTCTGTCTGTCTGTCTGTCTGTCTGTCTGTCTGTCTGTCTGTCTGTCTGTCTGTCTGTCTGTCTGTCTGTCTGTCTGTCTGTCTGTCTGTCTGTCTGTCTGTCTGTCTGTCTGTCTGTCTGTCTGTCTGTCTGTCTGTCTGTCTGTCTGTCTGTCTGTCTGTCTGTCTGTCTGTCTGTCTGTCTGTCTGTCTGTCTGTCTGTCTGTCTGTCTGTCTGTCTGTCTGTCTGTCTGTCTGTCTGTCTGTCTGTCTGTCTGTCTGTCTGTCTGTCTGTCTGTCTGTCTGTCTGTCTGTCTGTCTGTCTGTCTGTCTGTCTGTCTGTCTGTCTGTCTGTCTGTCTGTCTGTCTGTCTCTGTCTGTCTGTCTGTCTCTGTCTGTCTGTCTGTCTCTGTCTGTCTGTCTGTCTCTGTCTGTCTGTCTGTCTCTGTCTGTCTGTCTGTCTCTGTCTGTCTGTCTGTCTCTGTCTGTCTGTCTGTCTCTGTCTGTCTGTCTGTCTCTGTCTGTCTGTCTGTCTCTGTCTGTCTGTCTGTCTCTGTCTGTCTGTCTGTCTCTGTCTGTCTGTCTGTCTCTGTCTGTCTGTCTGTCTCTGTCTGTCTGTCTGTCTCTGTCTGTCTGTCTGTCTCTGTCTGTCTGTCTGTCTCTGTCTGTCTGTCTGTCTCTGTCTGTCTGTCTGTCTCTGTCTGTCTGTCTGTCTCTGTCTGTCTGTCTGTCTCTGTCTGTCTGTCTGTCTCTGTCTGTCTGTCTGTCTCTGTCTGTCTGTCTGTCTCTGTCTGTCTGTCTGTCTCTGTCTGTCTGTCTGTCTCTGTCTGTCTGTCTGTCTCTGTCTGTCTGTCTGTCTCTGTCTGTCTGTCTGTCTCTGTCTGTCTGTCTGTCTCTGTCTGTCTGTCTGTCTCTGTCTGTCTGTCTGTCTCTGTCTGTCTGTCTGTCTCTGTCTGTCTGTCTGTCTCTGTCTGTCTGTCTGTCTCTGTCTGTCTGTCTGTCTCTGTCTGTCTGTCTGTCTCTGTCTGTCTGTCTGTCTCTGTCTGTCTGTCTGTCTCTGTCTGTCTGTCTGTCTCTGTCTGTCTGTCTGTCTCTGTCTGTCTGTCTGTCTCTGTCTGTCTGTCTGTCTCTGTCTGTCTGTCTGTCTCTGTCTGTCTGTCTGTCTCTGTCTGTCTGTCTGTCTCTGTCTGTCTGTCTGTCTCTGTCTGTCTGTCTGTCTCTGTCTGTCTGTCTGTCTCTGTCTGTCTGTCTGTCTCTGTCTGTCTGTCTGTCTCTGTCTGTCTGTCTGTCTCTGTCTGTCTGTCTGTCTCTGTCTGTCTGTCTGTCTCTGTCTGTCTGTCTGTCTCTGTCTGTCTGTCTGTCTCTGTCTGTCTGTCTGTCTCTGTCTGTCTGTCTGTCTCTGTCTGTCTGTCTGTCTCTGTCTGTCTGTCTGTCTCTGTCTGTCTGT
>JAXIVJ010009266.1:22500-45000 GCA_036785665.1 Chirona hameri
TTTCGATAGATACATACCTACAGGCTACACGAGTGAGGGCGGCTACCTAGTCCATTGTCCAGTCATTAGCTTCACGCTACCGTTTGGTTTCGATAGATACATACCTACAGGCTACACGAGTGAGGGCGGCTACCTAGTCCATTGTCCAGTCATTAGCTTCACGCTACCGTTTGGTTTCGATAGATACATACCTACAGGCTACACGAGTGAGGGCGGCTACCTAGTCCATTGTCCAGTCATTAGCTTCACGTTACCGTTTGGTTTCGATAGATACATACCTACAGGCTACACGAGTGAGTGCGGCTACCTAGTCCATTGTCTAGTCGTTAGCTTCACGTTACCGTTTGGTTTCGATAGATACATACCTACAGGCTACACGAGTGAGGGCGGCTACCTAGTCCATTGTCTAGTCGTTAGCTTCGCTAATGATCTCACGTCAGACGTCCAACGTCGGGTAAGACTAACAGGCAAGGGAGACAAGACATCTGCTCCCACTGTCTCGGTCAACCTAACTGTGGTCTGCAGAGGGCAGTCCGTCTCCGTTGGTGACAGTGGTGGCGATGGATAGCAGTGACTGAAGTCTGACAGTGCTGGCAGCGACTGTCCTGCAGGTGTGCCGTCGGACTGGCTGACGGCCAGCGGCTGCGGTCCGAGTCGCCGGGCAGCGCGCCTCTGTCTGCTCAGCCGAGACGTGTTCCTCCTCCTCTGTCTGCTCAGCGGAGACGGTGCCTGCTCCTCTGTCGCCTGCTCGACCGAGGCTGTCCTGTCTTCTACTGGCGTCGTGTCCAGCGGTGCGTTAAAGTAGCGTCACCTTATCATCTTACTCCGCCAGGACGCAGACAATGGCTCTCACTGTACATAGGATAGTGAGAGGAGCACCCGCCCGACTCCGTTTCTGTCCTGACAGGGCGGCAGTGTTCCAGATGACTTAACGTTTGGGGCCCAGTCAGAGACAATAAGGTATTTATTTTAGACTGAGATAATATGTGGGCCTAATCAGATCTGATCGTGGGCCTGGCCTGCTCCGCCTGTCTGTTCCGGTGGTGGGTCTGGTCTGTTCCGCCTATCTGGTCCGGTGGTGGGCCTGCTCCGCCTGTCTGTTCCGGTGGTCGGTCTGGTCTGTTCCGCCTATCTGGTCCGGTGGTGGGCCTGCTCCGCCTGTCTGTTCCGGTGGTCGGTCTGGTCTGTTCCGCCTATCTGGTCCGGTGGTGGGCCTGCTCCGCCTGTCTGTTCCGGTGGTGGGCCTGCTCCGCCTGTCTGTTCCGGTGGTGGGCCTGCTCCGCCTGTCTGTTCCGGTGGTGGGCCTGCTCCGCCTGTCTGTTCCGGTGGTGGGCCTGCTCCGCCTATCTGGTCCGGTGGTGGGCCTGCTCCGCCTGTCTGGTTCGGTGGTGGGCCTGGTCTGTTCCGCCTATCTGGTCCGGTGGTGGGCCTGCTCCGCCTGTCTGGTCCGGTGGTGGGTCTGGTCTGCTCCGCCTGTCTGGTCCGGTGGTGGGCCTGCTCCGCCTGTCTGGTTCGGTGGTGGGTCTGGTCTGTTCCGCCTATCTGGTCCGGTGGTGGGCCTGCTCCGCCTGTCTGGTCCGGTGGTGGGTCTGGTCTGCTCCGCCTGTCTGGTCCGGTGGTGGGCCTGCTCCGCCTGTCTGTTCCGGTGGTGGGTCTGACCTGGTCCGCCTGTCTGGTCCGGTGGTGGGCCTGCTCCGCCTGTCTGTTCCGGTGGTGGGCCTGCTCCGCCTGTCTGTTCCGGTGGTGGGCCTGCTCCGCCTGTCTGGTCCGGTGGTGGGCCTGCTCCGCCTGTCTGTTCCGGTGGTGGGCCTGCTCCGCCTGTCTGGTCCGGTGGTGGGTCTGACCTGGTCCGCCTGTCTGGTTCGGTGGTGGGCCTGGTCTGCTCCGCCTATCTGGTCCGGTGGTGGGCCTGCTCCACCTGTCTGGTCCGGTGGTGGGTCTGACCTGGTCCGCCTGTCTGGTTCGGTGGTGGGCCTGGTCTGCTCCGCCTATCTGGTCCGGTGGTGGGCCTGCTCCGCCTGTCTGTTCCGGTGGTGGGCCTGCTCCGCCTGTCTGGTCCGGTGGTGGGTCTGGTCTGTTCCGCCTGTCTGGTCCGGTGGTGGGCCTGCTCCGTCTGTCTGTTCCGGTGGTGGGCCTGCTCCGCCTGTCTGTTCCGGTGGTGGGCCTGCTCCGCCTGTCTGGTCCGGTGGTGGGTCTGGTCTGTTCCGCCTGTCTGGTCCGGTGGTGGGCCTGCTCCGTCTGTCTGTTCCGGTGGTGGGCCTGCTCCGCCTGTCTGTTCCGGTGGTGGGCCTGCTCCGCCTGTCTGGTTCGGTGGTGGGCCTGGTCTGCTCCGCCTATCTGGTCCGGTGGTGGGCCTGCTCCGCCTGTCTGTTCCGGTGGTGGGCCTGCTCCGCCTGTCTGTTCCGGTGGTGGGCCTGCTCCGCCTGTCTGGTTCGGTGGTGGGCCTGCTCCGCCTGTCTGTTCCGGTGGTGGGCCTGCTCCGCCTGTCTGGTCCGGTGGTGGGCCTGCTCCGCCTGTCTGGTTCGGTGGTGGGCCTGGTCTGCTCCGCCTATCTGGTCCGGTGGTGGGCCTGCTCCGCCTGTCTGTTCCGGTGGTGGGCCTGCTCCGCCTGTCTGTTCCGGTGGTGGGCCTGCTCCGCCTGTCTGGTTCGGTGGTGGGCCTGGTCTGCTCCGCCTATCTGGTCCGGTGGTGGGCCTGCTCCGCCTGTCTGTTCCGGTGGTGGGCCTGCTCCGCCTGTCTGTTCCGGTGGTGGGTCTGCTCCGCCTGTCTGGTCCGGTGGTGGGCCTGCTCCGCCTGTCTGTTCCGGTGGTGGGTCTGCTCCGCCTGTCTGGTCCGGTGGTGGGTCTGCTCCGCCTGTCTGGTCCGATGGTGGGTCTGACCTGGTCCGCCTGTCTGGTTCGGTGGTGGGTCTGGTCTGCTCCGCCTGTCTGTTCCGGTGGTGGGCCTGCTCCGCCTGTCTGTTCCGGTGGTGGGCCTGCTCCGCCTGTCTGGTCCGGTGGTGGATCTGGTCTGTTCTGACTGTCTGGTCCGGTGGTGGGCCTGGTCTGCTCTGACTGTCTGGTCCGGTGGTGGGCCTGGTCTGCTCCACCTGTCTGGTCCAGTGGTGGGTCTGGCCTGCTCTGACTGTCTGGTCTGTTCTGGTCTGGCTGTGGGTGGTGCGGGACCGAGCCCGGAGTCATGTGACGCTGGTGCGCCGGTCCAGCCGGCTGACTTCCCATGCTGTTACGCGGCGCTGGGACGGCCCGCGGTGCCGGCGAGGCTGTTGTGTCCTGGGACGGGCCGCGGTGCCGGCGAGGCTACTGTGTCCTGGGACGGGCCGCGGTGCCGGCGAGGCTGCTGTGTCCTGGGCGGCCCGCGGTGCCGGCGAGGCTGCTGTGTCCTGGGACGCCCCGTGGTGCCGGCGAGGCTGCTGTGTTCTGGGACGACCCGTGGTGCCGGCGAGGCTGCTGTGTCCTGGGACAGGCGAGGCTGCTGTGTCCTGGGACGGTCCGCGGTGCCGGCGAGGCTGCTGTGTCCTGGGACGGCCCGCGGTGCCGGCGAGGCTGCTGTGTCCTGGGACGGGCCGCGGTGCCGGCGAGGCTGCGGTGTGGCCGTGCCCGCCGTGTGTACAGCTGGACGCCATGTGGCGCAGATCGGGTGACGGGAACGGCGCCGAGCCGTCTGCGGCCCCGTCTCCGCCCACATGGCACCCTTCTCAGGCGCGGCCGGCCCCGGCCGACACGCCAAACATGTCACCCTCGCCTCCTGCCGGGCTACACCGCACCACACCGCGCCACACCGCCACCGGAGCAGCGAGGGGCCGCCAGACCGAGACCAGGCCTGCCGAGTCGACATCATTTTAGCAACTCCGATTCCGACTCCGACTCCGGCCTGACAAAAATCGACTCCGACTCCGACTCCGACTCCGACTCCGACTCCGACTCCGACTCCGACTCCGACTCCGACTCCGACTCCAACTCCAACTCCGACTCCGGCCTATATCCGTTCTCCAACCGCATGCTAGCAAGCAATATCTGCAATGACATGTCTTACAGCCAAGGGCGGATCCAGCCGGCCGTTTTTTTTTGGGGGGGACCGTTTTTGTGGCGGACCTTACCTACCCCCAATTTCGAATCTCCCCGGATTTGGGCCACTTTATTTTGCAACCACACGATTTCTATTTTTTCATTTTTTAAGGTTTTCGACCTTTTGGGATATCGAAATAGGAAAGTTGTCAGTTTGCAGTTTGTATTGTTCCGACATTGCCTTACACTGAGCAAAACTGTGTCAATTGTCAGCCCCAATTTTGTCAGCCCCAATTGTCCCAGGGGCGTCGCCGATCATTTTTGAGTGGGGGGGTTGGCTGAAATGACGGGAAAAAATGTACCCCAATTTGTTATGCGTGTATTTAAGCCTTTGCAGCATTTTTAATGTGGATTTGCATGTTATAGTAGGTACTTGTTATTTAGCGCCGTAAAGCGGCGCGATTTTTTTTTGCTCGGGTTTGCCTGATAAAACCCAGAAACATAGGCATTTTTAGCTTCTTAGCCTTGTAGAGGATAAGAAGCTAAAAATGTTATTCATTCAATTCAGCGTTACGACGAAACGAAGACGATGACGATGACTTCGTTATGACGATGGTCACTGATGTGACGCCGCGAAGCGGCGTGAACATTTTAATTTTAGGTCGTGGAAAACGCATTTTTAATATTGGAGCCAGGCCGTGAGTGGAGCCAAGCCTCAGGTAACCCTTTTCCTGGTTGCACATCTCGGTATGATGCAAAATGTTGAAATGAAGGTAGTTTTTCATATACATTAGCCTCGGATAGTAACTCACGATGGCCGGTGGCAGTCTGCGCTCAATAGTACATATGATAATAATAACTGTAGTCTGTATACATACCTATGTACCGAACTGTAACAAACAACGGGTAACGGTACAAATGGTTTCAAAGTAGCAAGAGGCGGACCGACATTTCCGCGCATAAATGGTCCCTGTGGATCTGGAGGAGCCTGGGGAAGATGGCTTGGGGAGATAGTCCTGGCCTGGTCCCCACTATTAGCTCTTCGGGCCAGCAAGTTGGGCACCGCTGGAACAGTTCCGGTTGCCGAAGTCCGCGTCTTTGCGTTCGCGTCGCCATTTTCGGAACTCGGCAGACAAGCTAAACATGTAGCCCGCTTGAAAGATAATATTTTATGAAGAGAGTTGGCCCTGGGGCCAGCAATTACCGCCAAGGAGAGCCTCTGCAAGACACTTAATGGAATTAATTTTCAAAATTTGTATATGCAATTGCGAAACTTGTGTCATGCCGCGAAGTGGCGCGAAATTTTTCAGTTTTTGACTGTGGCTAGCTTGATTTTGACTGCTGTAATTTTGGGATGCCCAGTACCGTTCTAAAAACGCAAATATAGCATGATTAGACTTCACGTCTTGGGGGGGGGGGGGGGCAAAACACAGTTTGCCCCCCTTAAACAGGCTTGGGGGGGGCATGGCCCCGTTCGCCCCCCCCCCTTTGGATCCGCCCTTGCTTACAGCTGGCCAGTCCGTGCGCCGCTCTCCGCCGCCTCGCCTCCGGCAACCAAGTCTACCAGTCAGGGCACTCAGAGGTGTGGATTTCCAAAAATAATTGAGGTGCTCAAGGGCGGATGTAAGGGCATCGTGCCATGTCACTAAACGACTGAAATCGACCAAAAATTGTCATCTTTCCTTATTTTTAAGGAAACCTAAACAACGTTTACAAAGTCAAGGTTGTTTTAAACATAGTTAAATACACAAGCGAGCTAGATCCTTTGTGGTCGTGCCACAGCCACTGGCCACAGTGTTTGGCTGAGCACTTGCAACTCACAGGATGTAATCAAGCCATAGGCCTACGACCTACGACCCTGCTATAATCTCATATTTTGTACATCGGTGACCTAAGGTCAGGTCAGTTTCGTGACCTTCCCATTATAAGTCAACGATAAAATATACAAATGTTTTCGTATCAAAGGGTACGCATTAGATCAGACTAATTATTTTAAGATTATTACTAGCGAGCGTGAAGCGCTCGCTCGTCTTCTGTGGTATATGGGAAAAAATCGGAATATGAGCGGCCCGGCCCGACCCGACCTGACCCGACCCGACCCGTGGCGACGTTCGAGAAGCTCATATCTCTGCAACCACACGTCCGATTGACAAGCGGACTTCTTTGCTGAGCAGCCCCATCTAACCTACATTGTTTGAGACCAGTGCCGACTCATGTGGGTGACTACCACTGCGCGTGGCGCGTGCCGCGTGGCGCGTGCCGCGTGGCGCGTGCCGCGTGAGGGGTGTTGAAAAGTGTTTTCTCGCAAAAACTCTGCAATGGCTGAGCCGATTGTGTGCACATTTGGTGTGTGGTTAGGGACCCCTCAGCCGCCAATTTTCCACAAGTCAGGGGTGGGGTGCCTCTGCACGTGCGCACGTGCACACCCCTATTTTATATCTCGGGAACGGCAGAACCGATTGCGTTCTAATTTGGTATGTGGTTAGGGACCTCTCAGCCGTTGCCTTTCCACAAGTCAGGGGTAGAGTGCCTCTGCACGTGCGCACGTGCTCACCCCTATTCTATATCTCAGGAATGGCTGAGCCGATTGTGTTCAAATTTGGTGTGTGGTTAGGGACCTCTCAACCGCCAGTTTCCCACAAGTCAGGGATGGGGTGCCTCTGCACGTGCGCACGTGCACACCCCTATTCTATATCTCAGGAACGGCTGAACTGATTGTGCTCAAATTTGGTGGGTGGTTAGGGACCCCTCCGCCGCCGCCTACCCACAAGTCATGGGTGGGGTGCCTCTGCAAGTGCGCACGTGCGCACCTTTTTTGTATCTCAGGAACTACTTGCCCGATCGGGTTGAAATGCATCATACATTTAGTTCGCGCTCGCTCGTTCATCGCCAACTACGGCGCCTTGCTAGTGCTATCATAGCTCATTTTTGATGATCTAAGTACAATTATTGCTCAGTGACCCCCTACAAGATCGAGTGAGGTCATCTGAGGTGGCCAGCACTTCTTTGCCAATAACTATTTATAGCATAAAATGAAGATAAGAACGCGAGACCGGCACCACTGTATGTCAAGTCGAGACGCATCCGGATTGCCGGATGCGATGCGTCTCGCAATCTAAGGCTTTGGATAGAAAGTATGACCCAAAAACTCAAATACCTACACGACATACCTGGTTAACCATATGACCTTAAATTTCCTTGACCTGAGGTAAAATTTTGAATTTGACTTAGGTAACCTGGTCACCATGGTATGATTCGAATCTCCTTGACGAGACGAGCACGATGACGCTAAAATGGGCGGGGGATGTGACCATAAGTGTCGGTGCGTCCAAAACCCCAATCATCATCCGATGACGTTAAAATTATTGTCCTAACTTCTTCAGTCGGAAATCTACCGCTCGATGAGTAAACTGTAGGTTTCATTTTTCACTCATTTTCTTTCGAAAATGGGTTTAAACTGTAAAGTTAATATCCCTAGGCCGACGACTATTCTACCGACCAAAGTAATCGCCAATTGTCAAAAAGTCGACTCCGACTCCGGGCCGGAGTCGGAGTCGGTAAGATTTTAGCGACTCCGACTCCGACTCCGACTCCGGCCAAAACTGTCGACTCCCACTCCGACTCCGACTCCGACTCCGACTTCGACTCCGACTCCGCAGCCCTGACCGAGACATCCTCCGGAGCCGCGCCAGCCGACCCGGCCCGCCGCAGAACGTGTCGGAGGAGCGCCGCAGACTCACACCGGCACATCTGTGAAGCTCCTATCCGTATACCGCAGCAGACAGAACGCACCCACACACGGCAGTTACAAGGCACATCTTCGAAGCTCCTATCCGTATACCGCAGCAGACAGAACGCACCCACACACGCCAGTTACAAGGCACATCTTCGAAGCTCCTATCCGTATACCGCAGCAGACAGAACGCACCCACACACGGCAGTTACAAGGCACATCTTCGAAGCTCCTATCCGTATACCGCAGCACACAGAACGCACCCACACACGGCAGTTACAAGGCACATCTGTGAAGCTCCTATCCGTATACCGCAGCACACAGAACGCACCCACACACGGCAGTTACAAGGCACATCTGTGAAGCTCCTATCCGTATACCGCAGCACACAGAACGCACCCACACACGGCAGTTACAAGGCAGATCTGTGAAGCTCCTATCCGTATACCGCAGCAGACAGAACGCACCCACACACGGCAGTTACAAGGCACATCTGTGAAGCTCCTATCCGTATACCGCAGCACACAGAACGCACCCACACACGGCAGTTACAAGGCACATCTGTGAAGCTCCTATCCGTATACCGCAGCACACAGAACGCACCCACACACGGCAGTTACAAGGCAGATATGTGAAGCTCCTATCCGTATACCGCAGCACACAGAACGCACCCACACACGGCAGTTACAAGGCAGATCTGTGAAGCTCCTATCCGTATACCGCAGCACACAGAACGCACCCACACACGGCAGTTACAAGGCACATCTTCGAAGCTCCTATCCGTATACCGCAGCACACAGAACGCACCCACACACGGCAGTTACAAGGCACATCTTCGAAGCTCCTATCCGTATACCGCAGCAGATAGAACGCACCCACACACGCCAGTTACAAGGCACATCTTCGAAGCTCCTATCCGTATACCGCAGCACACAGAACGCACCCACACACGGCAGTTACAAGGCACATCTTCGAAGCTCCTATCCGTATACCGCAGCAGATAGAACGCACCCACACACGGCAGTTACAAGGCAGATCTGTGAAGCTCCTATCCGTATACCGCAGCACACAGAACGCACCCACACACGCCAGTTACAAGGCACATCTTCGAAGCTCCTATCCGTATACCGCAGCAGACAGAACGCACCCACACACGGCAGTTACAAGGCAGATCTGTGAAGCTCCTATCCGTATACCGCAGCAGACAGAACGCACCCACACACGGCAGTTACAAGGCACATCTTCGAAGCTCCTATCCGTATACCGCAGCACACAGAACGCACCCACACACGGCAGTTACAAGGCAGATCTGTGAAGCTCCTATCCGTATACCGCAGCAGACAGAACGCACCCACACACGGCAGTTACAAGGCAGATCTTCGAAGCTCCTATCCGTATACCGCAGCACACAGAACGCACCCACACACGGCAGTTACAAGGCACATCTTCGAAGCTCCTTTCCGTATACCGCAGCAGATAGAACGCACCCACACACGGCAGTTACAAGGCACATCTTCGAAGCTCCTATCCGTATACCGCAGCACACAGAACGCACCCACACACGGCAGTTACAAGGCACATCTTCGAAGCTCCTATCCGTATACCGCAGCAGACAGAACGCACCCACACACGGCAGTTACAAGGCACATATTCGAAGCTCCTATCCGTATACCGCAGCAGATAGAACGCACCCACACACGGCAGTTACAAGGCAGATCTGTGAAGCTCCTATCCGTATACCGCAGCAGACAGAACGCACCCACACACGGCAGTTACAAGGCACATCTTCGAAGCTCCTATCCGTATACCGCAGCACACAGAACGCACCCACACACGGCAGTTACAAGGCACATCTGTGAAGCTCCTATCCGTATACCGCAGCACACAGAACGCACCCACACACGGCAGTTACAAGGCACATCTGTGAAGCTCCTATCCGTATACCGCAGCACACAGAACGCACCCACACACGGCAGTTACAAGGCAGATCTGTGAAGCTCCTATCCGTATACCGCAGCAGACAGAACGCACCCACACACGGCAGTTACAAGGCACATCTGTGAAGCTCCTATCCGTATACCGCAGCACACAGAACGCACCCACACACGGCAGTTACAAGGCACATCTGTGAAGCTCCTATCCGTATACCGCAGCACACAGAACGCACCCACACACGGCAGTTACAAGGCAGATATGTGAAGCTCCTATCCGTATACCGCAGCACACAGAACGCACCCACACACGGCAGTTACAAGGCAGATCTGTGAAGCTCCTATCCGTATACCGCAGCACACAGAACGCACCCACACACGGCAGTTACAAGGCACATCTTCGAAGCTCCTATCCGTATACCGCAGCACACAGAACGCACCCACACACGGCAGTTACAAGGCACATCTTCGAAGCTCCTATCCGTATACCGCAGCAGATAGAACGCACCCACACACGCCAGTTACAAGGCACATCTTCGAAGCTCCTATCCGTATACCGCAGCACACAGAACGCACCCACACACGGCAGTTACAAGGCACATCTTCGAAGCTCCTATCCGTATACCGCAGCAGATAGAACGCACCCACACACGGCAGTTACAAGGCAGATCTGTGAAGCTCCTATCCGTATACCGCAGCACACAGAACGCACCCACACACGCCAGTTACAAGGCACATCTTCGAAGCTCCTATCCGTATACCGCAGCAGACAGAACGCACCCACACACGGCAGTTACAAGGCAGATCTGTGAAGCTCCTATCCGTATACCGCAGCAGACAGAACGCACCCACACACGGCAGTTACAAGGCACATCTTCGAAGCTCCTATCCGTATACCGCAGCACACAGAACGCACCCACACACGGCAGTTACAAGGCAGATCTGTGAAGCTCCTATCCGTATACCGCAGCAGACAGAACGCACCCACACACGGCAGTTACAAGGCAGATCTTCGAAGCTCCTATCCGTATACCGCAGCACACAGAACGCACCCACACACGGCAGTTACAAGGCACATCTTCGAAGCTCCTTTCCGTATACCGCAGCAGATAGAACGCACCCACACACGGCAGTTACAAGGCACATCTTCGAAGCTCCTATCCGTATACCGCAGCACACAGAACGCACCCACACACGGCAGTTACAAGGCACATCTTCGAAGCTCCTATCCGTATACCGCAGCAGACAGAACGCACCCACACACGGCAGTTACAAGGCACATATTCGAAGCTCCTATCCGTATACCGCAGCAGATAGAACGCACCCACACACGGCAGTTACAAGGCAGATCTGTGAAGCTCCTATCCGTATACCGCAGCAGACAGAACGCACCCACACACGGCAGTTACAAGGCACATCTTCGAAGCTCCTATCCGTATACCGCAGCACACAGAACGCACCCACACACGGCAGTTACAAGGCACATCTTCGAAGCTCCTATCCGTATACCGCAGCAGACAGAACGCACCCACACACGGCAGTTACAAGGCACATCTTCGAAGCTCCTATCCGTATACCGCAGCACACAGAACGCACCCACACACGGCAGTTACAAGGCACATCTTCGAAGCTCCTATCCGTATACCGCAGCACACAGAACGCACCCACACACGGCAGTTACAAGGCACATCTTCGAAGCTCCTATCCGTATACCGCAGCACACAGAACGCACCCACACACGGCAGTTACAAGGCACATCTTCGAAGCTCCTATCCGTATACCGCAGCACACAGAACGCACCCACACACGGCAGTTACAAGGCACATCTTCGAAGCTCCTATCCGTATACCGCAGCAGATAGAACGCACCCACACACGGCAGTTACAAGGCAGATCTGTGAAGCTCCTATCCGTATACCGCAGCAGACAGAACGCACCCACACACGGCAGTTACAAGGCACATCTTCGAAGCTCCTATCCGTATACCGCAGCACACAGAACGCACCCACACACGGCAGTTACAAGGCACATCTTCGAAGCTCCTATCCGTATACCGCAGCAGATAGAACGCACCCACACACGGCAGTTACAAGGCAGATCTGTGAAGCTCCTATCCGTATACCGCAGCAGACAGAACGCACCCACACACGGCAGTTGCAAGGCACATCTTCGAAGCTCCTATCCGTATACCGCAGCACACAGAACGCACCCACACACGGCAGTTACAAGGCACATCTTCGAAGCTCCTATCCGTATACCGCAGCAGATAGAACGCACCCACACACGGCAGTTACAAGGCACATCTTCGAAGCTCCTATCCGTATACCGCAGCACACAGAACGCACCCACACACGGCAGTTACAAGGCACATCTTCGAAGCTCCTATCCGTATACCGCAGCAGATAGAACGCACCCACACACGGCAGTTACAAGGCACATCTTCGAAGCTCCTATCCGTATACCGCAGCAGATAGAACGCACCCACACACGCCAGTTACAAGGCACATCTTCGAAGCTCCTATCCGTATACCGCAGCAGACAGAACGCACCCACACACGGCAGTTACAAGGCAGATCTGTGAAGCTCCTATCCGTATACCGCAGCAGATAGAACGCACCCACACACGGCAGTTACAAGGCACATCTTCGAAGCTCCTATCCGTATACCGCAGCAGATAGAACGCACCCACACACGGCAGTTACAAGGCACATCTTCGAAGCTCCTATCCGTATACCGCAGCACACAGAACGCACCCACACACGGCAGTTACAAGGCACATCTTCGAAGCTCCTATCCGTATACCGCAGCAGATAGAACGCACCCACACACGGCAGTTACAAGGCACATCTTCGAAGCTCCTATCCGTATACCGCAGCACACAGAACGCACCCACACACGCCAGTTACAAGGCACATCTTCGAAGCTCCTATCCGTATACCGCAGCAGACAGAACGCACCCACACACGGCAGTTACAAGGCAGATCTGTGAAGCTCCTATCCGTATACCGCAGCAGACAGAACGCACCCACACACGGCAGTTACAAGGCACATCTTCGAAGCTCCTATCCGTATACCGCAGCACACAGAACGCACCCACACACGGCAGTTACAAGGCAGATCTGTGAAGCTCCTATCCGTATACCGCAGCAGACAGAACGCACCCACACACGGCAGTTACAAGGCAGATCTTCGAAGCTCCTATCCGTATACCGCAGCACACAGAACGCACCCACACACGGCAGTTACAAGGCACATCTTCGAAGCTCCTATCCGTATACCGCAGCAGATAGAACGCACCCACACACGGCAGTTACAAGGCACATCTTCGAAGCTCCTATCCGTATACCGCAGCACACAGAACGCACCCACACACGGCAGTTACAAGGCACATCTTCGAAGCTCCTATCCGTATACCGCAGCAGACAGAACGCACCCACACACGGCAGTTACAAGGCACATCTTCGAAGCTCCTATCCGTATACCGCAGCAGATAGAACGCACCCACACACGGCAGTTACAAGGCAGATCTGTGAAGCTCCTATCCGTATACCGCAGCAGACAGAACGCACCCACACACGGCAGTTACAAGGCACATCTTCGAAGCTCCTATCCGTATACCGCAGCACACAGAACGCACCCACACACGGCAGTTACAAGGCACATCTTCGAAGCTCCTATCCGTATACCGCAGCACACAGAACGCACCCACACACGGCAGTTACAAGGCACATCTTCGAAGCTCCTATCCGTATACCGCAGCACACAGAACGCACCCACACACGGCAGTTACAAGGCACATCTTCGAAGCTCCTATCCGTATACCGCAGCACACAGAACGCACCCACACACGGCAGTTACAAGGCACATCTTCGAAGCTCCTATCCGTATACCGCAGCACACAGAACGCACCCACACACGGCAGTTACAAGGCACATCTTCGAAGCTCCTATCCGTATACCGCAGCACACAGAACGCACCCACACACGGCAGTTACAAGGCACATCTTCGAAGCTCCTATCCGTATACCGCAGCAGATAGAACGCACCCACACACGGCAGTTACAAGGCAGATCTGTGAAGCTCCTATCCGTATACCGCAGCAGACAGAACGCACCCACACACGGCAGTTACAAGGCACATCTTCGAAGCTCCTATCCGTATACCGCAGCACACAGAACGCACCCACACACGGCAGTTACAAGGCACATCTTCGAAGCTCCTATCCGTATACCGCAGCAGATAGAACGCACCCACACACGGCAGTTACAAGGCAGATCTGTGAAGCTCCTATCCGTATACCGCAGCAGACAGAACGCACCCACACACGGCAGTTACAAGGCACATCTTCGAAGCTCCTATCCGTATACCGCAGCACACAGAACGCACCCACACACGGCAGTTACAAGGCACATCTTCGAAGCTCCTATCCGTATACCGCAGCAGATAGAACGCACCCACACACGGCAGTTACAAGGCACATCTTCGAAGCTCCTATCCGTATACCGCAGCACACAGAACGCACCCACACACGGCAGTTACAAGGCACATCTTCGAAGCTCCTATCCGTATACCGCAGCAGATAGAACGCACCCACACACGGCAGTTACAAGGCACATCTTCGAAGCTCCTATCCGTATACCGCAGCAGATAGAACGCACCCACACACGCCAGTTACAAGGCACATCTTCGAAGCTCCTATCCGTATACCGCAGCAGACAGAACGCACCCACACACGGCAGTTACAAGGCAGATCTGTGAAGCTCCTATCCGTATACCGCAGCAGATAGAACGCACCCACACACGGCAGTTACAAGGCACATCTTCGAAGCTCCTATCCGTATACCGCAGCAGATAGAACGCACCCACACACGGCAGTTACAAGGCACATCTTCGAAGCTCCTATCCGTATACCGCAGCACACAGAACGCACCCACACACGGCAGTAACAAGGCACATCTTCGAAGCTCCTATCCGTATACCGCAGCAGATAGAACGCACCCACACACGGCAGTTACAAGGCACATCTTCGAAGCTCCTATCCGTATACCGCAGCAGATAGAACGCACCCACACACGCCAGTTACAAGGCAGATCTGTGAAGCTCCTATCCGTATACCGCAGCAGATAGAACGCACCCACACACGGCAGTTACAAGGCAGATCTTCGAAGCTCCTATCCGTATACCGCAGCAGACAGAACGCACCCACACACGGCAGTTACAAGGCACATCTTTGAAGCTCCTATCCGTATACCGCAGCAGATAGAACGCACCCACACACGGCAGTTACAAGGCACATCTTAGAAGCTCCTATCCGTATACCGCAGCAGACAGAACGCACCCACACACGGCAGTTACAAGGCAGATTGGCATCACTGTATACCCACCACGCTGACCTTTAAATAGCGGTCCTTTAATTAGCTGTCCTTTAATTAGCTGCCCTTTAATTAGCCCTAACAATGATAACGATTCAATTGAAATACATAATTGTCGCTTTCCACAACGGAGAGCAGGTGCAGTTGGAGACAACATCGGAATGTAAATTAATTTTCAACTTAACAAGGAGCAGAGGAAGACGTAACATGTTGTCTCTTCACTCAGGATCGTCAAACGAGCAATGCGCACTGCCGCACCCTGGCAAAACATTCCCTCCGGTTATCATGAGTTCAGGGGCCACCGGGGGGACGCGGAGTACGCGTCCCCCTATCTTCAGATAGCGAGGTACAGAACCCCCCTATCCCAGCGACCTTTCGCTGAAAAAAATGTACTCCGTGTATATAATTTCCTTCATGTGTCGCCAATCTTTTCCATGCTGAAGCTCAATCAAATTTGGTGACATTGCATACCTACAAATATGACGATCCTGAGACCATGGAACACTCTGCCATGCTGCAAATTATTCGTTTTCAATATAACATGTGGATGGTGTGTACAGTATGTTTGGCCGATAATAGTCGCAATCTAAGTTTTTGGATAGAAAGTATGACCCAAAAACTCAAATACCTTAGTTTTTTACCTTTGACCTGACTGTGACCTGACATGTGACCTTATTTTAACAATTTCGCGTATGCTTTAGATTCGTCTCATTAAGAGTTTTCGATTGCTTCCTTGCGCGTCTCGCTGCGGTTATTGGTTCGGAAGATAACGAGGTGTCAGAATCTGCCCCCCCCCCCCCCCAGTCGGCTGAATACCCCAGCGGGGCGCGGGTTAAAGGGACTGTCCCACCTTCCCAACAGTTGTCAAATGTACGCCACTTGTGGTGCAAAATATGAAGTAATTGCTGCCCAACACGATTATGACATTTGTTTCTCGCAAACAGTGTTCAATTTCATTAAAGAAGTTAAGTTTTAATTTGGGTTGATGACATCATATTGAGAGCTACACACACAGAAATCCTTTAAGCTGCCAAAGTATGGGCACAATTATTTCGAAACAATTCTGACGCTTTGAATACAAAACAAACCAATTACCAAACCATTGAAACGTAGCAAATATCTCCAAGGTTCACCTTAAAACAAGTCGACTATCATCACCATTGGGTAAAGAGAGGATACGTCATCGGCTTTAAGCCCCTATTCAAATACACGTAGGGCTTATTCGTTACAATTGTCAAGACCAAGCTCGAATTTATTTTCCATTAGACCTATGTGGTTGTTTTAACTGCTACCCTACTTAATTTCAATCCAACAACATGGCTATCTTAACTCAAAACTAATGTTAAGGTGGGAGTGTCCCTTTAAGCACTAATACTGAATGTTTCGAGGCCCTAACACATTCATTTTCAATCATGCCAGGTATAATGCTAGGCATCAACATCACTTGGCATTCAGTAGCCGTGTTCAAGAAAACATGTGTACGGTGTGTACAGTGTGTTTCACCCTGTTATCACACAAAGTGCTCTCAAAGGTATAATGCATCTACCGCATAAGCAAAAGTGCAATTGTAAGCAAAGATCAAGGTGAAGGTCAGGTCACAAAAGGTCACTATTGGCAAGATGTCTACGAAAGCCATGCAACACATGTTTTATTGGTTATTGTACACGTATAATTATATAGTAGCAGCCATTTTCACAACCTGACCCCATACAATGGCCCTCAGGTCAAGATCAGGTCACATAAGGTCAACATTTGAAATTGATTAATATAAATACAAAAGGCATGCGTCTAGATTAGTTTGGTCTCATAAATACAGTGGTGTCATTTATTTGTATGTATCTGGTCAATAGAAGACAACAAAACGTAACTTTAAAAAAATGACGTCATGATTTACTTATACTTTGGGAGCTATAACTCAGTTACAAAAAAAAAAAATATTTAAAATTTGGTTTCGGTATTGTCCATACTTAGTTCTCACATATATGTATATTCCGTTTTTGTTTAATATCTTCAAATGTTTTGATTTTGTGGAAATTTTCCGAAAAAAATCAGTTTGTTTATTTTTGGGGGTTAAAAAGCCAAAACGTTGCAAATTCGAGATAGTCATTGTTAAGAGACTATCATTTCCGTTCTTTTGACGTTTTTTTTATTTGATATCTGGATAAAAACTCGATTTTATACCATTAAAAAAGAACAAACGGACCCCTATCAAAAATTGTTGGCGCTGCCCCTGCATGAGTTGCAGCTGTACCGCGGGCCCTGACCGGATTCCTTCACAGGAGTGCTACCATCTCGGCGTCTGAGTGTTGGCGCTGCCCCTGCATGAGTTGCAGCTGTACCGCGGGCCCTGACCGGATTCCTTCACAGGAGTGCTACCATCTCGGCGTCTGAGTGTTGGCGCTGCCCCTGCATGAGTTGCAGCTGTACCGCGGGCCCTGACCGGATTCCTTCACAGGAGTGCTACCATCTCGGCGTCTGAGTGTTGGCGCTGCCCCTGCATGAGTTGCAGCTGTACCGCGGGCCCTGACCGGATTCCTTCACAGTTCAGAGTGCTACCACCTCGGCGTCTGAGTCTCGGCGTCTGTGCGGAGCCGGCGCCGGCGGTGACTCGGCTGGGACAGTGGTGACTCGGCGGTGACTCGGCTGGGACAGTGGTGACTACTCGGTGGTGACTCGGCTGGGACAGTGGTGACTCGGCGGTGGTGACTTGGCTGGGACAGTGGTGACTACTCGGTGGTGACTCGGCTGGGACAGTGGTGACTACTCGGTGGTGACTTGGCTGGGACAGTGGTGACTACTCGGTGGTGACTCTCGGCTGGGACAGTGGTGACTCGGCGGTGACTCGGCTAGGACAGTGGTGACTCGGCGGTGACTCGGCTGGGACAGTGGTGACTACTCGGTGGTGACTCGGCTGGGACAGTGGTGACTCGGCGGTGGTGACTCGGCTGGGACAGTGGTGACTCGGCGGTGACTCGGCTGGGACAGTGGTGACTACTCGGCAGTGACTCGGCTGGGACAGTGGCCGATAGCTGTCGGGTCTGCTGTGCAGATGTGGTAAATATTGACTCTGCATCCGAGGCAATCCATCAGTGGACCGGGTCGGACGTGGCAGAGTGGGCCGCTCACAGTTCACAGCCACCTGATCCGCCCCAGCACCCTGATCCCGGCAACTCAGCAGCTTTGGGAAGCTGTAGCGCAGTGCCAGTCCGGCTCTTTGACTGCATGTGGGCACGTCCCTGCGACCGGTGCCGCTCCTGGCGGTCTCCTCTCTCGTGAGTGAGGGGGGGGGGCACATCAGCCTCGGTTGTCAGTCAGACGTGCCAGCCATAGCGCCTGGTATTTTCACAGAGCGGGTTGAGCGCCCGACCGACCGGCCAGTGACCACCCACGACTACACCGGACTGACAGCCTCAGGGGCGGGTATTAGGAGAGGTCACCCCGGGGCCATCCCCCAAAACGACTGAAACTGACGGAAAATTGACACATTTATGCTTTTAAAAATCCAAGCAGCTTGTCGGTAAGGTCATTTTTAAGTAGTGCTTACTTCTAAATGCATAAGAAACCGAAATCTAATGAGTTTTTGGACTTGGACTTGGAGTTTTTGGATACCTGTATGTTGAACATTCGTAGGAAAACATACATTTTTTTTGTAATGAATCGAGAACACTAAATAGGTCGCCGTCCGGGCCAAACTAAACAGCCGATTTCAATGCACTTTTTCAAATGTTCGGTGATTTTTCACAGAAGTTTGGTACATATTCGCAAAAGATAAAGTGCATGAAACATAGTATATAGGTACCTTCATGATAAATAACAATGCGTAGGCAGGCTAATTTTAGCTCGGACAGTGAATTCGTTATCACTTGCGAGTACCGACCGTTATAAGCGTGAAACGCTTATCAGCTTTAACTTGAAATATCTTTCGGTAGGAATGCCGAATGTTTATATGCAAAATGTGATCAATTTACATTTTACAATATATTGTATCGACTTCTAACTCCATTTTTGGGGAAAAGGTCATTATTTCACTTTAAAAGGCAGAGACATGTTAAAAATGACACTCGGCTGACACGCGCACTACGAACTAAAATACGCTCTATGTTAATACGCACAGCGGCGGACATTAACTTGCACAGCACACATCATACATCATCAGCAACAGATCACCGAGTTCTGGATTGGCCAGTGGGCAGTCTGTAACTGAACTGGGCACCATGGCAGGGTACCATGGCACCATGACAGAGTAACTGAACCATGGCACCATGACAGGGTATGACTGACAGGCGGGGACCGGACCGGGCAGAACATGCAAATATTTGTAGGTGTTGATTTGTAGCATAAAACATTGCCTTAACCCGCGAGTTACTGGGGGGCTATTTGTTGCCCCCCCTCCCGTTATTTTGCAATAACTCCTAAACGAACACTCGTATCGTCACCAAACTTGCAGTAACTTCTCTCACAGCAATTCTACACATGTTGGCAAAATGAAAAGTATGAGGCTATGATAGCTCAACCGGGAATGACGTCAGAGTGACGTCATGTTCTTCGGTTTTTGTTGCAAAATAATGGTTTGCGGAAAACGCTGTCAAGGGTACGATATTTGAGATAAACTAAATTGTGTCAAATCAAATTACTGACAATAGACCGGGCTATCAAACTGCAATCTCGGATTTTTTAGTTTTTTGGAAATTCAAAATTTTGAGAAATCCAAAGACATTTTTTTTTGTTTTTACAAAATTTTCAAGAAAAAATCCAAATTATCAAAAAAACGGAATATATGTGATTGAGATGTATGCGGTGAATATGTGTACCAATTTTAAAGTCGATATCTTTCAAATTGACCGAGTTATCACCTTTAAATGACAAAAATCGACCACTTCTCACAGCATTACTATGACAAAAAACGCATTTCCATTTTTGCTTTTTACTTCTATTTATATGGAACAAACAATGTTCTAAGGTCATTTTTCGCGTTCTAGACGAAAAACAAACCCATAAACATGTGTTACAACGCCTAATGACCGTAATCTGCAGTTTGACCTCGTGACCTCGGATGACCTTGACCTGACCCAAGGTCATAAACAGCTTAGAAAGGTACTTAGAAGTGTCAGACACACGAATCACACCGATTTACCAACAGCTTATGCGTTTAATATCGCAATTTTGCGCGACAATTCCATCCATGGAGACCTTTCGACACGGTCAAACATTTTGTACTTGACCTGACCTGTGACGTCATCAGTGACCCTGAGGTCAACAATATTATGTTTCCCTCGATAAATTTCCCAGGGCTATCGAATGCCGTTTGAATTTTTACATTCAGTCCAGTAGTTCCGGAGATCAGAGGGGGGCAAAAAATAGCCCCCCCCAGTAAGTCGCGTTATGAAATATACCCCAGTAACTCGCGGGTTAAAGGGAAATAATGACCTTTTTCCACAAAAATGGAGTTGGCACTTGAAATCGCCAGACGAGACCAAAATATATTGTAAATTCATCACATTTTGCATGAAAACTTCCCTACCGAAAGATATTTCAAGTTAAAGTTGATAAGCGTTCCACACTTTTAACGACCGGTACTTGCAAGTACTTTTGGTCCTCATCAAACTGCGGGCTTTTCCCGCATTGTTTTTTTTACGCAATGGAGTGGAAAATATATTGTGCATTCTGCTTGTTGTGATTATATGCCCGGCGATCTTCTAAAACTAACAGCGATTGGAAAAAGTGGCAATAAAATCGGAAGCTCATCGATGCACATCAACGGCGGCATAGTTAGTGGTTGCGACCCTCAATTTTTGAAAATCGATTCATTTGTTTTCAACATTAGGAGTATTGTATAATTTGTCTGTGGCTGTATATAACACTATGCTTTATATTATCATGAAAAATAATATTTTTTCCCCAAAAAACTAACAAACAATAACACAAAACTGGCAATTAAATCGGAAGCTCATCGATGCACATCGACGGTGACCTATTTAGCGTCGGCGATTTGTTTACTAAGTCATTGTCATGCTTCTCGGCGCACTTAATCATTGTGGCGAGTTGTTCCTGATTAGTATACCCAAGTCCCGTAGCAGGCCTTGTTAATGACGTCACTGGTGCCATTCTTGTGTAGCATTGCAAAATATATCTGATTTTGAGTTGAAAGCTAATTAAAGACTTATTCAAATTATTGTTTTTAAGTTTGAATTTTCTTGTTAATCATTATTCATTATTAAAGGTATTTTATCACTGTATTTCATAGTAGTTGGCACTTCAGAAACTTGTGACGTAATAATATTGTATCCAATATGCATTTCCCTCACCTTTTGCTATTGTGGCGCAGTGCCGAGTGCTTTGCGAATACTAGCTTGCCTGGCGTTCAATTCATTCCGCCCTTATTTTATTCGAGTTGGTATAGTTTGCATGTTGTTGTTATTCATGACTTATACTGATAGTCAGTCATGCATCACGGATGCTTCACGGATCAGAGCGCTGCTCGAATGCACGCTAGTAGCGCTAGTAGCGCTTTCGTTCTCCATGGCAACCAGGCGTGAGCCAATGAAAAGCCAGAACGTATTCCCTTTCTGGCTTTTGATTGGCTGACGCCTGGTTGCCATGGAGAACGAAAGCGCTACTAGCGTGTGTCCGAGCAGCGCTCAGTTTGATCGGAAACGTCACAGAGCCTCCAAAAATGCCGCACTCGATGTAAACAATAATAGGGAAGGACGAATTTGTCAATGACTTTCATGAAATACACAAGGTACTTGTTTTGTATTTTTGCCAAACTTACAACTTTGAATTTGGGAATCATTTTATTTAATTCTTAAATTTAAATAAAATAATTTTAAAACCATAACGGTAGCCTAAGAAATTGTTGCTAACAAAATCAAAAGGTCATTATTTCCCTTTAATATCTACGTCGCCACTTTTAATTGGAACCTAATCAATATGTCAGCATTTTGGGTTAAAGGAATGCAGTGCTGATCGCTCTCCAGCGCCATATTTCCATTTCAGTCGAGCTCCCAGACAACCGTAACAAATTACTATTCATAATCAGACGAAGGCAAAAACAATACATTCATCTCTGGCAAACAAACCGGATAGGTAAGATTCTGTTCCGTTACAAGCCTTGCCCTGGCTCCAGCCACGTAACCAGGATTTGTATCAGGGGGGGGGGGGGGGGCGGGGGCACGTCGGTGGTAGAAACAAATTTCGCTCTTCTGTGACATATGTTGTTGACCGGGGGCGGTGTGGGGGGGGGGCGGGTAGGGTCGGGTCGTCAGAGAATCTCATTCTATCTAGTGTCCATTTACTCAGGAGCGGGGGGGTATGGCCCCATGCCCCCCCCCCCCCTTGGCTACGTCCCTGCCTGGCTCCACAGTCCACATCCGGAGACTCGTGTGGCCGGCCACCACCCTTGGCTGTTTGATCAGTTGCGAACGCTGAGTTCATGATCTCTCACTGTATGATGCTCCAAAGA
>JAXIVJ010009266.1:47500-51801 GCA_036785665.1 Chirona hameri
GTGTGCGTGTGTGGGGTGTGCGGTGTGTGTGTGTGCGGTGTGTGTGTGTGTGCGGTGTGTGTGTGTGCGGTGTGTGTGTGTGTGCGGTGTGTGTGTGTGCGGTGTGTGTGTGTGTGTGTGCGGTGTGTGTGTGTGTGTGTGCGGGTAGTGTGTGTGCGGTGTGTGTGTGTGCGGTGTGTGTGTGTGTGTGCGGTGTGTGTGTGTGTGCGGTGTGTGTGTGTGCGGTGTGTGTGTGCGGTGTGTGTGTGCGGTGTGTGTGTGTGCGGTTGTGTGTGTGTGCGGTGTGTGTGTGCGGTGTGTGTGTGCGGGTGTGTGTGTGCGGTGTGTGTGTGTGTGTGCGGTGTGTCGTGTGTGTGCGGTGTGTGTGTGTGGTGCTGTGTGTGTGTGTGCGGGTGTGTGTGTGTGCGGTGTGTGTGTGCGGTGTGTGTGTGCGGTGTGTGTGTGTGCGGTCGTGTGTGTGTGTGCGGTGTGTGTGTGTGCGGTGTGTGTGTTGCGGTGTGTGTGTGCGGTGTGTGTGTGTGCGGTGTGTGTGTGCGGTGTGTGTGTGTGCGGTGTGTGTGTGCGGGTGTGTGTGTGCGGTGCTGTGTGTGCGGTGTGTGTGTGCGGTGTGTGTGTGCCGGTGTGTGTGTGCGGTGTGTGTGTGCGGTGTGTGTGTGTGCGGTGTGTGTGTGTGCGGTGTGTGTGTGTGCGGTGTGTGTCGTGCGGTGTGTGTGTGTGCGGTGTGTGTGTGTGTGCGGTGTGTGTGTGTGTGCGGTGAGTGTGTGTGTGTGCGGTGTGTGTGTGTGCGGTGTGTGTGTGCGGTGTGTGCGGTGTGTGAGGTGTGTGCGGTGTGTGTGTGCGTGTGTGTGTGTGTGTGCGGTGTGTGTGTGCGGTGTGTGTGTGCGGTGTGTGGTGGTGTGCGGTGTGTGGTGTGTGTGGTGCGGTGTGTGTGTGCGTGTGTGGTGTGCGGTGTGTGTGTGCGGTGTGTGTGGTGCGGTGTGTGTGTGTGTGCGGTGTGTCTGTGATGCGGTGTGTGTGTGTGCGGTGTGTGTGTGCGGTGTGTGTGTGCGGTGTGTGTGTGTGCGGTGTGTGTGTGCGGTGTGTGTGTGCGGTGTGTGTGTGCGGTGTGTATGTGCGGTGTGTGTGTGTGCGGTGTGTGTGTGCGGTGTGTGTGTGTGCGGTGTGTGTGTGTGTGTGTGCGGTGTGTGTGTGTGCGTGTGTGTGTGTGTGTGCGGTGTGTGTGTGTGTGTGTGTGCGGTGTGTGTGTGTGTGCGGTGTGTGTGTGTGCGGTGTGTGTGTGTGTGTGTGTGCGGTGTGTGTGTGCGGTGTGTGTGTGCGGTGTGTGCGCGGTGTGTGCGCGGTGGTGTGCGCGGCGCGCGGGCGCGCGGCGGCGGCGGCGCGCGGCGCGCGGTGCGCGGTGTGCGGTGTGTGTGTGTGTGTGTGTGTGTGTGTGTGTGTGTGTGTGTGTGTGTGTGTGTGTGTGTGTGTTGTGTGTGTGTGTGTGTGTGTGTGTGTGTGTGTGTGTGTGTGTGTGTGTGCGTGTGTGTGTGTCCCGCTATTTTCGACGCCCTTTGCTGCCTGGGGGCGGCACCGACAATCACAGGGCGCACGCCAACACTGATTTATAGCTCTGTTTACCACTTTGTGGAAGTAGCAATAATGTTAGGCAGATTACTTTAATCTTATGCGTGACGGAGGACTTGACAGTGCAATTCAGGGCATCTCCCAGTGGTGTTCCTAAAGAAAAAAATGTGCATATAGCTACCAAAAATAAACAAACATATACATAAACATAAACATAAAACATAAACATAAACAAAAATGACAACGTCGATCATAAACTGAGAACCATAGTTAAAATGCCTTAAACTATATTTGCAAATGACAATGTTTATGCGCCCATCGGGCGCTGAACTATTAAAGGGGATTATACGGGTTTCCGTCCTGAAAGCAAATGCACTCTTTTGCAGTTGTATGAACTTTAAACACGTTTTAAGACATATAACAGGGACCTCAATGCTCATTTAGTCCATTATTTCAGAAAATTTTCAGCGTTAAAACTTGGACGTTTTTCGAGACTAGTATCAGATAACGAGTACTTGATCGGCACTACTGTCCACCACTTTTATCTTAAGATCAATTTTAGAGTTTTGAATTATCTGCAAGTCCTACACTGGATCACAAAATTATTATGCAATTCAAAACTGACGGTACTTTGTATTACTACACACTGTTCGTTGAGGTTTTGTGTTTTTGTGTTTTTCTTTTTTTCTGGCCTTTAGCGTTGAGAATTTGGTGGTGGCGTAATAACTTTTTGGCATGAAAATTCATCAAAAAATATAGAACTTTATGGGAAAACTAGGTAACTGCTGCTGTCGTTGGAACAAAACAAGTGTATTTGCTGTCAAATATTGCTTATTTTACCGGAAACGTGCCATACGTGAGGTGTTTTTATTAGCATAAAAGAGATGACTGGCTCTGCCTCAGCCGGTCCTGCAGAAAATACGCGTTGGCATCACCATGCACTTTGGAATGTCCTTACGTGCAGAAGAGGTAATTTCCAGAAAAATGTGGCTACCATGGGACTTCCACCACCTTTATAAGTACGTTTTTACTATGTAACTCAATTATTCTGGGGGAAAAACGTATAATCCCTTTAAGCTGTGTTGGTGTGTGTACTGATCAAAGGTATAGCTTTGAGCCACTGGCGGATCCAGGGGGGGGGCATCAGGGGCAAATGCCCCCCCCCCCCCCCCCACCACACACACACACAGGAATCTGGGGGGGGGGGGGGGGGGGGCATTCAATACAAGTATGCCCCCCCCTCCCCGCGCGTTCCCAATTTATCGTAAAATCGTAAAAATTGTCTTTGCAGCAGTCAAAATCCACCTATCTACAGTCAAAAATCGGAAAGTTTCGCGCCGCTTCGCGGCATGACACAACTTTCGCAATTGCTTATACATTTGGATAATGTGAAAATGAATTCCATTAAGTGTCTGACAGAGGCCCTCCTTGGGCGGTAATTGCTGGCACTGGCGGATCCAGGAAGGGAATCAGTGGCAAATGCCCCCCCCCCCCCCCACAGGAATTTGGGAGAGGCATTTAATACAAGCATCCCCCCCCCCCGCCCGCGCGTTCCCTGCACTGAACGTGAAAAACAATGATCTTAGGAGAAAACTTCATGAAAACGGAACTTTTTTTTTCTCTCGAGTGATTGAATTTGAAGTTTGTATGTATCCCTTTCTTTCAATGATAGACGAAACAGCGCACCTGATGCAATTCAAGCAGCCCCGGGTGACACTTAACTCGCGCCCCGCTGGGGGGGGGGGGGGGGGGGGAGGGGGCAGGAATCTGCACTCCTCCACCCTCCCGGCTTTCTGAATAACTTGACAACGATGAACGTCAAACTTTTAATACCTTATGCTGCATCAATTCTACGTCTTCTCACCAAATTCCGATGACATTGGCGCAGTGTTGTAGGAGATAATGACGTGTTAATGACGTCATGTCATGCCATTTTTGGTGGGGAAAACGATAAAATGTTTGAACAATCGTAGAAAATAAAATTTTGAAGCAAATTGCAAAAAAAAACGTCAAAAGAAAGGAAATGACATTCTATTTAAATTGGCTATCTTGGATTTTTCGAAATTTTGTCATTTTGAACTTCAAAAATAAATAAAAAACTTTTTTTTTGCGGAAAAAAAAATCCACGAAATGAATTTTTTTTGAATTTGAAAACTGAATTGCTTAAGCTCGAATACCAAAGTAAGGTGACCGGCCCAAATATGTGGAGAAAAAAAATGGGGTACCTTTTTTCCGCACAAAAATGCCCCCCCTCCCCCTGGATGGATATGCCAGTGCTTTGAGCAACGCCTGGCAAGCTGACATTATGTTGCAATCTTTGAATAACGTTTTATATCACTATGATGCGAAGTTCACGAGTCATCAAAGAGTATTACACCCCACACCCACACCCACACCCACACCCACACCACACCCACACCCACACCCCCACACCCACACCACCACCCACCCACACCCACACCCACACCCACACCGCACACCCACACCCACACCCACACCCACACCCACACCCACACCCCACACCCACACCCACACCCACACCCACTCCCCACACCCACACCCACACCCCACACCCACACCCACACCCACACCCACACCCACACCACACCCACTACCCACACCCACACCCACACCCACATCCACAACCCACACCCACACCCACACCCACACCCACACCCACACCCACACCCACACCCACACCCACACCCACACCCACACCCACACCCACACCCACACCC
>JAXIVJ010009267.1:0-51800 GCA_036785665.1 Chirona hameri
TGACGACGGAGGACAAAAACACAGCAGTGCGACAAATCGACGACACCCTCGTCTCTCACTTCTAGTTCAAAATAGGTGTATTGGTTATCTTGGACCCTAAATTCAGCTGTGTGAAAATGGCCTCGCTATGAATTACGATTTCCAAGTTATAGTCTACGGCATTTCTTCAAGATCATATTGCAGAGGCATTTTTGAAGACCAAAATTGTGTATTTAACCAAATGGCAAAACAAAACTTATAATGATAAATGACAATGAAACGAAGATGCTATATCTAGTTTTGTTGTGGGACCTTGCATAACCTGGACTATGTGACTTCACAACACTTTTCGTTCACCTTGTATGACCAGAAACCTCTTATTTCAATTTGTCAATTTGCATTACATTATTTGCGTGTTGCACCAATAACCCAAGTAGCGAAGGGTGGCGAAGGGTATAAAGACGCATACCTCACACACCGTCGCAGCTAAAGATGCAATGTTTCGGAGATCTGCCACAGTGAAAAGAACCGTCAAACAGTCTTCAATTAAGTAATTACTATATATGTATTTGTATATTGTTATATATGTATATGGGTAGGTATACTCAGGGACGGCACCTGGAGAGAAAACAGGGAGAAGGGCAATATTAATTAGGGTCACCATTTGGCATTGTGCTGCCGATTGCATTAAGTCAGTGACTGCTGATGGTTTCGTTGCTACCTACCCCACCCTATCCATCTTTTTTTTTGTCGGGACACAGGGTGAAGGAAATTCAAGATCACACAACAAAAACCGGAAATATAACAATAGTTTCAGTGCAAATTCATCCATGTAAATATTTGTGTCATTTGGTTTATTCGAGTGCACTATTTTGAGCTCAATAAATGCCTATGCAGTCTGACCTTGAAGAAATGCCCGAGGATCTACCTGACCGGAAGTCAGATCTAGATAATCTTCACACACCTGAATTCAGAGCCTGCAGTGTAACCTTACATACCAATTTTGAACGAAAAATGAGGTTCTTCACCAGGGAAACAAGTTTCGAAATGACGTGTTTTGACCCCCCAAAAAAAATCCACCGGACAACGATGCCACTTAAAGGAAATAGTTCACCTGGGAATTTTTTTACCCAACACGATTTGATTATATTTTTTAATACAATTTCTTTTTATATTGTCAAAAATGGCCTTATATCGCGCCGATTCAGGACAGAAGGCCGTACATTTGTATTGTTTATCAAAACTATATGCATACTCTCTGAGTCAGAGTCCTGACGTCACGCGAATGTAAACAATGGTTCAGCCAATCAGATTCGAAAGTAGTCGCGTAAAGATAGACTCGCATTGGAGATGTGCCAACCGGCGGCCGGTGATCGCTTGCTAGCACCAGCTGCAAGCTGATTGGCTGATGGTATAGCCTCTGCCCGGGCTAGAACCAGTACAACATTCTTTCGCCAGCACCGCATCCCTTCGCCAAAAACTCAAATATATTCGACTGGAGAGTCTTTTCAGTTAAGAAAACTTGCAGATAGGGGTTTCCCAACACGGGCTACAAAACTGCTATCTCAGTTTAAAACTAATGTTGAAGGTGAACTATTTCCTTTAAAGGAAATAGTTCACTTTTTTACCCAACACGATTTTATTTTATTTTTTAATACAATTTATTTTTATATTGTAAAAAAATGGTTTTATATCGCGCCGATTCAGGACAGAAGGCCGTACATTTTTATTGTTTATCAAAAGTATATGCATACTCTCTGAGTCAGAGTCCTGACATCACTCGAATGTAAACAATGGTTCAGCCAATCAGATTCGAAAGTAGTCGCGTAAAGATAGACTCGCATTGGAGATGTGCCAACCGGCGGCCGGCGGATTCGCTTGCTAGCACCAGCTTCAAGCTGATTGGCTGATAGTATAGCCTCTGCCCGGGCTAGAACCAGTACAACATTATTTCGCCAGCACCGCATTCCTTCGCCAAAAACTCAAATATATTCGGCTGGAGAGTGCAACAAGATTCATTTTATAAAAATATGCATGAAATAGGTTTCACATGCGTAACAAAATCACAGGGAGCAAACAAAACTCTACCTCAAATTTCCTGGGAAGTTTGTTGAAATTGTTCAAGAATTGTTCGGAGATGATACCTCTGCCTGCATGGAGCCATATCAGCAGAGTTTTGACATTCCTCAAGAGACATACTTCAGGCTTTTCGTGAAGAGGCTGATGTAATGGCGTTTGATGTTTATCACAGTTCACTCTATCTGACAGTGTGTTATGTTATACAAATGTGACGCAATTGCGTAACGCCCCCCCCCCCCCCCCCCCCCCACCACCACCACCACTCCCACAATCTGCCGTCAAACAATGAGCACTGATAAGGCCTGAGCCCGGATACATAATAGATGATGTTCCGAAATATTGTATTGGAAAGCACGCAACTCGCAAGCGACATTCCTTGATCGCGTTCATAATCGGACTGTACCGCAAAATAACTTGCGTGCACAGTTTTGGAGCGATTGAAACAGGATCGAGCATCGCATACAACATCTCCTGTAGCATCTCATCCTGCGTAAATCATGCATTAAGTGCCGAACTTTAAATCAAACACCGATCAGTTATTGCACACACATTCTGAACTTGGCTACACGGTGTGCTTGCATTCAATAAATCACTACAATGAAGACAATCTTCATTTGCCATTTTCAGATGATAGGACTGATACAAATATGTAGTCATATTATATGCACGATATGATGATAAATATATGTGATTCGCACATACTAAAAAGACGTCAAGAGAAGGCAGAAGCGTGAGGAAGAGCACGTGACAGTGAGCAAGAGCGTGCCATCATATGATCATGAATATATGGCGCTGGGTTTATCATTGCCACGAATCAGACCATTCCGAAGCACGATCGAACTCTCGTCCAGCGGTTGCACAATGCACATTAGGGTGTGCCAAAAAAACACAATTGTTGAAAAATATTGGTGCTCAGGGCTAATGTGGTTCTCCGAGACCTGGCGAGTTGAACGGTCATGTTTATCCATATTGGAGTTCATCTAGGGGTTCCTCAAAAGGCTTAACCTTCACCCGGATAGGGGAAAATCACTACGTGTTCGGGTAGGGAGGTGGTAAGACCCCCCCCCCCCCCCCCGCCCCCCCCCCCCCCCCCCCCGCCCCCCCCCCCCCCTTAACGTTTCGCCCCTAATTGAGCTAGAGCTTCGATTAAAAACGAGCGTGTTGCTTGTGGCGAGAGGAAGCCGCTGATACCCGATTTTAATGTCTTGGGTCATTAGGTGACCTCTGAGGTCATGTCAATGACCCAAAAGTTATCAAAATTGTAAATGCGTATAAATAGAATTTTATCGAGCTAGAATCGTGAATGAGCATATCATAATGCTTAATGGGTGCCAAATTCGTAATCAGCGTCACAAAATGTACTATAAACTGACAAATTCCAAAAAGGTCATATCAGGTCATTTGAGGTCAGTGACTTCGGTTGATCTGTAGAAGCGCATGACCCCAGTGGAATATATAATTATGTAAAATGGATCCCAAATTTGAAATCAGCGTCACAAAATGTCCTAGAAACCGCCAGAAGCCCCCAAAAAGTAATATAAGGTCATCGGAGGTCAATGACCTCAGTTGACCTATGAAAAGGTCAATCTAGGTCACAATCTCAGTGGAAACCACAACTGTCACCTGGAAACACCTGTACATATGCTCATGAACAACAAACACTCGGAAAATGCACAGGTTACAAGCATCGATACTGCGGAACGACAGTTGCGCCTGATATAACCTTGAGAAACAGGTCATAGGTCACGGGTCATGTGGGTTAGAAGTTCAAAATTTTCCGAGTATGTGTGAAATTGTTCAAAAGTAGGGTACTGAAAGTTGCATCGCAATCAGTTGGAAAATACGCGAGTTATTCTCGACAAACCGAGGGGGTGGCATCCCCCCTACCCGGGCGAGGGTTAAAGTTTGGGGTGTATTCACCCATTACGGCAATGAGGGATCACTATCTGCATGGGGCTCCGGTGGAAAGTTGCGTCTGTTAGCAGGCATAAATATATTGTTCGCTGATTCTTAACCCGAATATTGCCAACAAAAAGTCATTTTTTCAAATAAAAATATAAAAAACTTTTTTTTGTTGTATATCATACACGGATTGCTGACAAAATTCTGGTCCCGATAGATTACTTTTTAATCAAAATATCCAACCTGAAATGTTGGCTAAAAATATAACACAAATGTGTCCAAAAGCTTGGTTCAAGCTTATTTTCAAGCTTTTGGACACATTTCTGTTCCACTTTTAGCCAACATTTCAGGTTCGATATTTTGATTAAAAAACAATCTATCGGGGCCAGAATTTGATCAGCAATCCATGTATGATATCAAAAATAAAAATAAAATAAAATATTAAAATAAAAAAAAAATGGAAAAAAATGTTGAAGACAAAAAAATTGGGGCAATATTCGGGTTAAGCATCAGCGAAAAAAAAATGCATGCCTGCTAACAGACGCAACTGTCCACCGGAGCTCCATGCAGATAGTGATCCCTCATTGCCGTAATGGGTTAATACACCCCAAACTTTAAGCATTTTGGGGAAACCCTAGACCAACTTCAATATGGATCAAAATGCCACCGTTCAACTTGCCAGGTCTCGGAGAACCACATTAGCACTGAGCACCAATACTTTTCAACAATTGTGTTTTTGGCACACCCTAATGCACATGCTGATATCGAAAGGAGTGTCGACACTTGGTCGCTTACAGTGTATATTATACACTCTGCATACACAACACATATGCCATTTGCAACCGGCAAACCCGGTGCGGTGCTTCTTTGATTAGATGCTAAGGCGTAACGGACAACATGATTACGGTTACGCAAGCCAATGCGCGTCTAGATGCGCAGTGGCCTGCACTGGATAAACAAGAAACCTGTGCGGATATATTTGGCTGTTGGCACATGACTGTACCGGTCTGCACACGAGTGGAAACTTCCGTGAGTTTGTTTGACGTCGGACGTAACGTCTGGAGCGCAATCTATGCTAGTGCGACGATCCGCGCGGACACGAGCGACACTAGCGCCACCTTTAACAGGAGTGCAGCGCCACCCACCGCCGGCCGGAGCGCGGCCGCCGGGGACAGCATGGGACGCACTGTGGGCCAGGTGCCATTGTGGGGCCGAGGCTCAATGCCGAGCACGTGAGCGAGCACCTGGTACACGTCGACCAGCTCCATCGGACCCTGCATGTAGCCATCCTTGAAACCTGCCGCAGAAAGTGGCACACGTCAGGTCATGGGCCGATTCCGCACAAACGTCCGGAAAAGTGAGTGGAGGGTTTGGGAAAATCACTTTCATCGACAACACATGAGGCCGGCAGTTGTTTTCTTCTAGTAAAGTCTTATTCATTAGATGCACAACGCAAAGAAGAACAAAATACATCAAAACGTTACATTAACATAAACGTTAACAACATTAAACATGTACCTACATGTTTATTTCCCGAACGTTTTTATCCGAAATGCGTATTTATCGTCCATTCCCGTTTTGGTGCCAGCCGGGCAGTTTCTGGACTTTACGTCACCACGTGCCTGGTCCGCGAGCGTAGAACACGGTGCCCATGTCGGTCATGTTGCGCGTGTAGCCGTGGATGCCCCTGGTGGTGTCCCAGGCGCCGGGAGCGTCGCGAGGCAGCATGTTGTCCGTCTGAGATCCTACGATCACACTCCCTGCCAAACAGAACGGTCCGGGCCGCGGCTAAACCTTCCGCACTTGGCTCCGGCTATGTTTTGGTGCAGTCACGGGTTGGTATACCGGCTGCCTGACGACATTGAAACAGAGTAAACAGACTGACCAGGTTGCACTGAGAAAGAGATCGCTGATTTTGTGGACCAGATCCACTCCAGTATAGATGGGGATCAGTTAGAAACTGCAAGCAAGCGATACATGTGTTATCGTTGCGTGTTCAGTGTCCGGCAACTCGCCATCACGGAGCGGAATTTGACAGAATATCTCTAACTAAAAAGAAGGAAGAAACGGACAAATATGGCACACATCACTATAGTCAAGTGTCTATATATACTATGGTGAGCTGCAGTTCAGTAACCACGGTGTCTGTGGCAGTGCACCATTGGGTGGCAGATTTGGCTGTCATCTGCCCTGAGTACTGAGCAGGCCGGATAAAACACCGGCTCATGGCCGCTTCCACCTGAATCTGCCAGCACCAGTATATCCACTCCAGTATGCAGGGGTGGTGACCCTTAACCAATAACCACGTGGCCTCGTGACGGTGACCACGTGACCCCGTGTCACGTATGCTCAGTCTTACCTGGGTCGGCCATCACCAGTATCTGCTGTATGGGGGGAGGGGGAGGGGGTGACCACGAGACCTCGTGACCACGTGACCACGAGACCACGAGACCACGAGACCACGTGACCACGTGACCACGTGACCACGTGACCACGTGACCACGTGACCACGTGACCACGTGACCACGTGACCGGACTTCGTGTCTGACCGGGTGCCGTGAACCATTTTACCTGGATCAGCCACCACCAGTATCTCCGGTATGGGGGGGGGGGGTGGGGGTAGGGACCACGTGACCACGAGACTATGTGACTATATGACCGGACCCCGTGTCTCACCGGGTGCCGTGAACCATTTTACCTGAATCAGCCACCACCAGTATCTCCGGTATGCGGGGGTGGTCAGCGTAGTGCCACTCGGCTGGAAACTCGTCCTTGGTGTAGACGGTCACGTTAGGCATCCGCTCCAGCTCAGCCAGAATCTGCGCAGGCGCACAGACGCATGGGTAAATATAGCGGGGAAGGTGTGGAGATCGGTGTGAATTAATACTATACATACACACACCAGTACGGCAAGTGTACGCACAACCACAGGCTGCTTTAGTATAAAAGACAAAATATATAATGTGATTATGTAAATGAGGATGTATTAATATTTGTCATCGAAAATTTCACAGGAATATGCATTTTCATTTGTTGATGTATTTATTATGTTTCTTACTAACTCCTTCAACAGACCGTTGACATAACAGCGCCTTGTTCTTCGAATTCGAATATCAAACTACATATGTTCTGTTCGAAACACTCCGCCATTATACCACAAACACTAATAATCCTGCCTGGAAGAGAACCACGCATAAACACTCCCATCTGCTGGCCCTGCTGGCTAACGCCGGAGCTCTCCGTGTTACCGTCTGCCATTCCGTGTTACCGTCTGCCATTCCGTGTTACCGTCTGTCATTCCGTGTTACCGTCTGACATTCCGTGTTACCGTCTGACATTCCGTGTTACCGTCTGACATTCCGTGCTACCGTCTGTCATTCCGTGTTGCCGTCTGCCATTCCGTGTTACCGTCTGCCATTCCGTGTTACCGTCTGCCATTCCGTGTTACCGTCTGCCATTCCGTGTTGCCGTGCGGTCCGTTTGTCCGTACCCGTTCCCGCATCTCCGGCCGCGGGATGATCTGGGTGTACGCGCCTCTCTCGATAACGTACTCGGCCAGCAGCGGCGACAGGTACAGGTCCAGGTAGACGAAGTTGGTGTCGACCCGCTCGCCGATCTCCGTCATGCCGTGATCTCCCACCATGACGAAGTTCACCTGTCAGCGCACGGCGAGGGTCATACACTAAGCCCTAATGACACTAAAGCACTATGGTCAGACACTAAAGGCGGTCGCACACTAGGCCATTCGACCGTGATGTCACCGCGTTTTTCCGCGAAGTTGCCGCGATTTTGCTAGCGCGACGGCCGAAATTCGCAAACCGCGTCTCTGAACGCACTTCATTCGGCCGACTGAGTCGCGTTTCGCCAGCGTTTCGCGGCGGAAAAAGCTGAGCATGCTCAGCGCTTCCATGACGGAATCGCTAACTATGCAAGATAGCCTGATAGGGAAGCGAATTGTGCGCCGCATGTTCTTGCCGCTGTGCAATTTATGATGTGCAACTTTCGTGGTTGTTAATTTATGTTTTCGTGGTAAAATGACCATAACATATCTCGCTGGGAAGCCGGAGCATTATATTACGCCAACTACTCATCTGAGACGTTTGAGGATTCTCACCCACCCGTCTCTGAAGAACGTCTCCCTTCTCACTTTTTAGAACCGTCAGAGAACCGGCAGACGCTTAAAGGAAATAGTTCACCTTCAACATTAGTTTTAAACTGAGATAGCAGTTTTGTAGCCCGTGTTGGGAAACCCCTATCTGCAAGTTTTCTTGACTGAAAAGACTCTCCAGCCGAATATACTTGAGTTTTTGGCGAAGGAATGCGGTGCTGGCGAAAGAATGTTGTACTGGTTCTAGCCCGGGCAGAGGCTATACCATCAGCCAATCAGCTTGCAGCTGGTGCTAGCAAGCGAATCGCCGGCCGCCGGTTGGCACATCTCCAATGCGAGTCTATCTTTAGGCGACTACTTTCGAATCTGATTGGCTGAACCATTTTTTACATTCGCGTGACGTCAGGACTCTGACTCAAAGAGTATGCATATAGTTTTGATAAACAATACAAATTTACGGCCTTCTGTCCTGAATCGGCGCGATATAAGGCCATTTTTGACAATATAAAAATAAATTGTATTAAAAAATATAATCAAATCGTGTTGGGTAAAATTTTCCAAGGTGAACTATTTCCTTTAAAAGAAGCGGCCATAATCTCGTTTACTGATGCTCCAAACATTCAATTTTACTTACGTAGTAGTAGCTCCCGGCGTCTCGTGCGTCTCAAACCGCTTTTTTCAGTGAATATTGTCGGCGACGCTGCGAATTTCTCGGATGGTATATAATATTGGTGCTATGCTGGTTTATTAATGTAACGTTTAGTTGTTTAATGTAATTGTGTGTAAGCTAATATGCGAATGCGAATTTGCGAATTTTATGGTAGCAAGTCTATCAATATTAACAAGCTGAGCATACCCACCTCGTCTAGTTTCTTTCTCTGCCCGAGTTCATTGAAAAACTTTTTGAGTTCCCGATCCAGCTCTTCGATAGCTCGGATAATCTTCTGGCCACCTGGGCCAAAAGTATGTCCAACAGTGTCAAGGTGTTCGACATACACCTGCAGAGGAGAAAATATTGTGAGCAGCGACTTTAACACTAGAGAATATTTCGAAGTTTGATATTACATACGTTTTAAGGTAAAAGTGTAAAGTTATTTACATATGTCAGATTGGTACCAAGTAGGTACAACAAAACACTATCAGAGTCACGGGAACAGAACGTGGTGACAATATCGTTTTAATGTAATACCTGCTTTCCATACAAAATATTTCCCGATATTAATTCAGGTTCATTGGTGGAATAACTTAATCAAACATTGCCACATTTAGATTCCTATATTTTAATACATAAATGCCAAAGAAACGTCCCATGCCGGCAAAGTCGCGAAACTCGAACTCGAATCAACGAACAAAACCTGTCAGCAGAGGCCAGACAGAGGCGCCACCCTTTTCACTGATATTGTCATTTGCACATTTTGAACCCTCGTAAAATAACAGTCTCGTGCTGTTTCATGAATGGTAGAAATATTAATATAATACAAGCCCCTGATAGCATTACTCACGATAACGAATTTGTAGCCGCGGTCGATTTTGTCGATGGCCAGCGACAGATGATCCTTCATTGTCTGCAGGCCGTCAAACTTGTCAAATGGACTACAGAAGGCCGGCTTTACACCGTTCACGGCCACGTCACACCTGTAACGGATACAGCTTCCATCAACACTGGGGTTCCTGACATACCCATGACCTGGGGAAGCTAATCGCAGCCGTCCTTATCATCCTGTTCACCTGGGGAAGCCAATCACAGCCGTTCTTAGCATCCTGTTCACCTGGAAAGCCAATCATAGCCGTCCTCATATCATGTTCACCTGTGGAAGCCAATCACAGCCGTCCTCACATCCTGCTCACCTGGAGAAGCCAATCACAGACATCCACACATCATGTTCACCTGGAGAAGCCAATCACAGCCGTCCTCACATCCTGCTCACCTGGAGAAGCCAATCACAGACATCCACACATCCTGTTCACCTGGAGAAGCCAATCACAGCCGTCCTCACATCCTGCTCACCTGGAGAAGCCAATCACAGACATCCACACATCATGTTCACCTGGAGAAGCTAATCACATCCCTCGTCACAACCAGTTCACCTGGAGAAGTCAATTCAAGTCAATCACAGACCTCCACACATCCTGTTCACCTGGAGAAGTCAATCACAGCCGTCCTAATATCCTGCTGACCTGGAGAAGCAAATCTCATCTCTCCTCACAATCTGCTGACCTGGAGAAGCCGATGACGGCCGTCTTGACGCCCTGTTCGGTGGCCGTGACCCAGATGGGGTCGGAGCCGCTGTTCCACCAGCCCGGCCGGCCGGTTCGCGTGGCGTTGAAGAGGCTGAACGTGCCCAGCTGGCGGTCGAACATGCTGTTGCCGACGATGCCGTGTGTCTCCGCCCATCGGCCTGATGCGGAAACAGTGGAGAGATGGTCAGCCGAGGATGGCGTCACTGGTCAAGCCAATCCTATCCAGTTTCATACGCACCTGGTGAACGAAAAATAATACTAATTACCAATTATTATCACAGTAAAACTGATAGTTTCTACAAAATGATTGTTAATGGCTGATGAGGTTTTATGCAGCTCGATTCACCTTCGAAAGCGACCATTTTTTTAAATTACTCGTACCTGGTTACCTCACAATAATTGTTGCGAATTATTGCATATCCCGTCGACACGTATTTTGACATATATCCCGTCATAGTGCGATATCTTGCAGGTCATACCTACCCAGTACCCATGTATACTATAATCCCACATCATACGACACCTTATATGGTGTTATTTGCCTGGTCAACGAAAATGTCTCTATTACCTATAGTAATCGTACTTCGTCAGCAGAACATCCGTTTCGCAAGCAGTCGACATAGACGGCTTCTGCGCAGGAAGTGGATTTCGCATACCTCTCATTTGGGTTTGCATGTTAACTGTCCTATTCTACCGTGCAGAATAAGAGTGCAGAAAAGCTTTATTCTGCACTCATATTTTGCACGCTAGACACGCTTTCATTCAGCAGATCCGCTTCAGAGTAATTTATTTCACCTAAGTATTTTTGTATGTGTTACCACTGTTTTTCGCATAAATTCAGATCATATTTTACTTGAGAGTAAACAAGGAGAAACAACAAAGAGAAACAAACGCTCGGGATTAAGCATTATTGGCTACGGTATGAGCAATACTTTTCTGAACTTCGCTGGTCATGACTGCCAGTCTCGGTGTCAAAAAAGATGTCACTCGACCTTCGGTCTCGTGCCAAATCTTGTCAACACCTCGACTGGCAGTCATTTCCCGGCATCGTTCAGAAATATATAGTCTACCCTCGTCTCGCGCAACACCGCGGAGTGTCCGCGTCTGAAGGCTGCTCTTGTCGGCACATGGAAGCCGTCCGAGGAGTTACTATTTCTGACCGGTGTGTTGATCCAGACGTCTGTTAGTGCGTGGCGTCTCGTGTGTAGCGAGCGCTGTGGTTGGACGTGTTTCTGTAGCAGGCCTCCGACCTTGAAAAGTTGCCAGTCACTATGGAAGTTAGTGTGATCTGTTTAGTCACAGCTCGGAGGCAGTCCCAGGCCGGTTGGCTGGGACTGCTGACGCTGTGGACGGTCCTGTCGGTATCCACGACCTTGGTCCTGCTCTAAAGTGGGAAGCTCTTGGTTGGAGGTGCAGAAGGCGCGGCATCGTCCGTCAATTTGACTGATAGGGGTGAATTAGACTCCTACTCTCACCATCGACTCTTACCTGACACCTGTTACTATCGTAGCTCGTACAAGACAGACAGAAAGATGGGCTCTTACTTGTCACTATCGTAGCTTTTACAAGACAGACAGAAAGATGGGCTCTTACCTGTCACTATCGTAGCTCGTACAAAACAGACAGAAAGATGGACTCTTACCTGTCACTATCGTAGCTCGTACAAAACAGACAGAAAGATGGGCTCTTACCTGTTACTATCGTAGCTCGTACAAGACAGACAAAGATGGGCTCTTACCTGTTACTATCGTAACTCGTACAAAACAGACAGAAAGATAGGCTCTTACCTGTCACTATCGTAGTCCGTACAAAAAAGAGAGAAAGATAGGCTCTTACCTGTCACTATCGTAGCCCGTACAAAACAGACAGAAAGATGGGCTCTTACCTGTCACTATCGTAACTCGTACAAGACAGACAAAGAGATGGGCTCTTACCTGTCACTATCGTAACTCGTACAAAACAGACAGAAAGATAGGCTCTTACCTGTCACTATCGTAGCTCGTACAAGACAGACAAAGAGATGGGCTCTTACCTGTCACTATCGTAACTCGTACAAAACAGACAGAAAGATAGGCTCTTACCTGTCACTATCGTAGCTCGTACAAGACAGACAAAGAGATGGGCTCTTACCTGTCACTATCGTAACTCGTACAAAACAGACAGAAAGATAGGCTCTTACCTGTCACTATCGTAGTCCGTACAAAAAAGAGAGAAAGATAGGCTCTTACCTGTCACTATCGTAGCCCGTACAAAACAGACAGAAAGATGGGCTCTTACCTGTCACTATCGTAACTCGTACAAGACAGACAGAGAGATGGGCGCTTACCTGTTACTATCGTAGCTCGTACAAGACAGATGGCAAGATGGGCTCTTACCTGTCACTATCGAGGCTCGTACAAGACAGATGACAAGATGGGCTCTTACCTGTCATCATTAAGGTTCGTACGAGACAGACGGGAAGATGGGCTCTTACCTGTCACTATCGAGGTCCAGCTGGCGTACGAGACAGACGGGAAGATGGGATATACGTGCTCGGCCCGGACGCCCTTTGTCTCCAGCATGTGCAGGCTACCCTCATGACCCAGAGGCAGTAGCTCCTGGTAATCCCAACGGAAACTGGCGGAACAAAACACATAAGCCGGCCGGTCAAACCACAGAAACTGGCAGGTCAAACCACAGAAACTGGCGGGACAAACCACAGAAACTGGCAGGCCAAACCACAGAAACTGGCAGGTCAAACCACAGAAACTGGCGGGTCAAACCACAGAAACTGGCAGGTCAAACTACAGAAGCTGGCGGGTCAAACCACAGAAACTGGCAGGTCAAACTACATAAACTGGCGGGACAAACCACAGAAACTGGCAGGTCAAACCACAGAAACTGGCAGGTCAAACCACAGAAACTGGCGGGACAAACCACAGAAACTGGCGGGTCAAACCACACAAAGTAGCGGGCATACCACAAGAAGTAGCGAGTCAAACCACAGAAACTGGCATGGGTCAAACCACAGAAACTGGCAGGTCAAACCACAGAAACTGGCGGGTCAAACCACAGAAACTGGCGGGTCAAACCACAAAAAGTAACGGGCACACCACAAGAAGTAGCGAGTCAAACCACAGAAACTGGCAAGTCAAAACACGAAGAACTTAGCTAATACCGCACACAACTATGTCAGCGCAAAACTCGACATCGCGACGCTACATACTAGACCTAGTATTGGGACTTCGGTTAAATATGGTGTCACGAAGACTACTTGAGTTAGTACTCGAGTTTTTAAGTAGTGTTGCGATTTGATTTTTTTGGTACCAATATAACTATGTCTAACCTAAACAAGACACGTTTATGGTTAAATAGGCCTTGGCAAAGCATTTACATTTATATGGATATTTATATGCATAGTTTGTCACATATCGACTTCTCTCACCCATCGGCAACCAGGAAGACCAGCGGCTTGGCGGCAGTGCAGGGACCGTGGAAGACAGCTAGCAGGGTCAGACAGCAGACCCAGATCCGTTCCATCACGGACATGGCGCGGCACTGAGGACGTACCACGTAGTCACACTCACAGCTTCCACCCTGAGGTCAAAGGCCCCAGCAGAGTCGACACTGAACACAGCCTGACCACAGCCTGACCACAGCCTGACCACAGCATGACCACAGCCGAGGGCAGAGCCGAGGGCAGAGCATTGTTCGTGGCGTTAGCGAAATGCGGTGGCACAGTCGCCAGATACCATGTCACACCGGCACACGTTAAATGTGTCTCGCTGAACTGTATATGGGTACACACGCGCACATATCCATTCAGACATGGTCTGGGTCGAACCCACACTCGACTCAAGTCCAGTACTGTATTCCAAAGTCGAATCACATGGATATCTAGTTTGGAATGGATATGGACCATCACGATACGGATGAATGCTGTCACATCTGGCTGGCAGCAGTCAGCTCTTACATAGCCTATTGTTTCGTCCGAGAACAGTGTAGCAAAGGTCAATGTCAGGTCACACAGTGTAAAAAATGAAATTGTTTTGCTTCAGCGAAAGATAGGTAGGGTCGTGAATCTCATGATTGTGACCGTTGTGTCTCATGAATAGGCACAATGATGTAATGATACACTATAAGTCGTTGTCCTTTTAATCGAATCGAACGATTATCGAAGGTGAAAAAGGCCAAAAGAAACACATACTCAGGGGCGCGGCTGACGGGGGGGAGTTGGGGGGTCACCCCCCCCCCCCTTTGGAAACCGGGGGGAGGGAGGGGGTTGCTCCCCCCTCCCCCCCCCCCCCCCCCACACACACACTTTGTATGGCGGAAGCTGATTCTAGTTTGCATGTAATTCCTATTAAAATCAAGATTGGAATATGAAAAATACGACGTGGGAGGGGCGTAGCTTCTCCAGAAAAGTGGGAGGAGGGCTGAGCTGGGAAAATCGTTTAAAGTACCATCAAAATCCACCAAAATACAGATAGCTCCCCGGATTTGACCCACTTCCTCGTCCAAGTTGGTGTGGCTGAAGCCAAGTGTGTGTGTGGGGGGGGGGGGGGCTGAAGCCCCCTCAACTGAATAGGATCCTACACCCCTGCGACGTGGAAATGAGCTCAGTCAGTTACGGATGAAATTTCCTTCGTTTTCCCTTCGACCCACCGCTGCTTCGAAAGGAAAATTAAGGAAATTTCATCCGTAGCATGCAGGGGCGTCGCCGACGGGAGGGTCGGGGGGACGGTCCCCCCGACTCCCCACTCTCAGAAGGAAGGGTGGTTGACCCCACCACCACACCACTTTTTGCGGGGTAAGTTAACAATTTATCGTAAAAATTGCTTGTGCAGCAGTCAAAGTTCAGCTATCCACAGTCAAAAAGTGGAAATTTCGCGCCGCTTCGCGGCATGGCACAAGTTTTGCAATTGTTTATACCAATTTAGAAAATGGGAAAATGAATTCCACCAGGGCCCACTCCCTTCAAAAATATTAACTTTCAAGCGGGATTTTTATCATGTTTAGCTGGTCTGCCGAGTTCCGAAAAAGGCGACGCGAACGCAAAGACGCGGACATCGGCACCCGGAAGCTGCTCCAGCGTTGCCCAACTTGCTGGACCGAAGAGCTAATAGTGTGGACCAGGCCAGGACCATCGCCCCAAGCCATCTCCCCCCAGGCTCCTCCACATCCACAGGGACCATTTATGCGCGGAAAAGTCGTTCTGCCCCTTGCTGCTTCCAAACTGTTTGCACTGGTACTAGTTGTTTGTTGCAGTTTGGTTCATATGTATACAGTTATTATCATCATATGTACTATTGAGCGCTGACTGCCACCGGTAATCGTGATTTACTATCCGAGGCTAATGTATATGAAAAACTACCTTCATTTCAATATTTTGCATTATACCGAGATGTGTAACCAGAAAGGGGGGTTACCTGAGACTTGGCTCCACTCACGGTCTGGTTCCAATATAATATAAAAAAATCCACGACCTAAAATTAAAATTTTCACACCGCGTGGTCATCATCATAACGAAGCCATCGTCATCGTATTCGGCTCCTCGTAACGCTGAATTGAATTTATAGCATTTTTAGCTTCTTATCCTATACATGGCCCACCGCCTATATTTCTGGGTTTTATCAGGAAAACCCGTTAAAAAAATAGCGCCGCTTAACGGCGCTAACTAACAAGTACTATATACCTTCTATAACACCTATACACTATAACAGAAGCACTATAACCTACTATAACATGAAAATCCACATACAAAATGCTGCAAATACACGCACAAAATGTGGGTACATTTTTTGCGTCATTTCAGCCGACCCCCCACTTAAAAATGATCGGCGACGCCACTGCACATACCTATCAACCTATCAACTCATTGGTTACCTGTACTTAGGAGCTATAAGTCAAACACATTTGTTTTAATGTTGTGTGGATCGTGTGTAGGTATAAATTGTAATTTAACATGTGGTTTGCTTAAAAGCCGAGGAAGTATGAACCACAGTCCGTGGCGTGTTTCCCGACCTGTGGCGCGTTTCCAGACCTGTGGCGTGTTTCTGACCTGTGGCGCGTTTCCCGACCGGTGGCGCGTTTCCCGACCTGTGGCGTGTTTCTGACCTGTGGTGTTTCCTGACCTGTGGCGTGTTTCCCGACCAGTTTCGTGTTTCCTTACCTGTGATGTTTCCTTACCTGTGAAGTGTTCCCTGATCTGTGGAGTGTTTCCCGACCTATGGCGTGTTTCCCGACCTGTGGCGTGTTTCCGACCTGTGGAGTGTGGTGTGAGTTTGAGATGTGGCAAACGTTGCTACCGGCCGGTATCAATCATCAAAACAAGGGCGGCGTAAATATCCGCACAAAAACTACTCACAACAGTACACGTAGGTATGCCACCATCGACACACGGACACTCCACGGACGGGTACAACACAACTCCCTACTCTCCCGAGCTCCTACCTGGTGATCGTCCGACTTGGTCCTGCGTCGTGTCAGGCTGGTCGGCAGCTACCCGGAGCACCTCTCACCGGGGTATCGCGCTGCTCACTGGCAGTCACACCTCACACTGGCTGCTCTCTGGCTGCGGCGTGGTTGCGGCGTGGTTCCGCCGTGGTTCCGCCTTGGCTCGGCACTCCGTCGGTGAGCGGGCGGCTGTCCCGTGTCTGTCTCACCGCGAGCGGTCTCACTCTCCAACTATGTATCACCTTCGGCTGCCTTGCCAGCCACACAGCGCCGGGGTCAAAAATAGCAGCCAGACGTCTCATCGGCAGTACTCCCGGGCCCAGTCGACGCTCCGCCTCCCTGCTCCCACCACTCTGCCTCCCTGCTCCAACCACTCTACCTCCTTGCTCCCGCTGCTATATGCGTCCAGCGGCAGGCGCGCCCCGTTCTCCGCAGCAATTGTTGGTGAGATGGTGTACTCCGCCTGTTTGGGTCCCTCCAAACTGTGCGGAGTGGTTAACCCGGCATTGTCTGGGGTCTCAGCCGAACCCCATTCGCCATTCACGGGGGGGGGGGGAGGGGGCGTTAAATGCCCCTGGTTATCTTCCGAACCAATGATCGCAGCGAGACGCGCAATGCGGCAATCGAAAGCTCTCAATGAGATGAATCTAAAGCATACTCAAAAATGTCAAAGTGAGGTCAAATGTCAGGTCACGGTCAGGCCAAGGGTCAAAATCGACGTATTTGAGCTTAGGGGTCATATTTTCCATCCAAAGCCTTCGATTACGACCATGATCACCCAACGTGCTTCCAAAGGTATGATACACATCCCGGATGACCTAAAGTGAGTTTGTTGGCCAAGGTTAAGGTCAAGGTCAGGTCACAAAAGGTCACTATGCTTAAAATATCTACGAAATTCACGCAACACATGTTTTATGAGTTATTTTCCACGTATAATTCGATAGTGATAGTCATTTTACCACCTGACTTCATTTACGTGAAGTTAATGTCAAGTTCAGGTCAAGTTTAGGTCACTGAAGGTCAAACATTTTATTGATAAATCTAGATAAAAAGGGCATGTTTCTACACCAGCTTTGTCTCAGAAATATAGTGTTGCAATTTATGTGTCTGTATTTGATCAAAAGAGGCAATTTTTTTTTTGAATGTGACGTCATGAGTTACCCATACTGTAGATGCCATACGTCAGTCAAAAATGGTGATATCAAACTGAAATTTGATATGGTAGTTTCCCATATGTGGTTCTCTTGACATATATTCCGTTTGTTTTCATATCTTTAAGAAAAACGATTTTGTGGACATTTTCAGACATTTTTTTTGGGGGGGGAACCAACATTTGCAAAACTCCGAGATAGCAAGTTTGTAGCCCTTGCAATTTGCCATTTTTTTCTTTCTTTTTTATCGCATTTTGCTTTAACCCTTGCTTTAACCCTCGCCTGACAGCCCCCACCCCTGAGGTTTTATACACAACTTTTTAACACAACTTTTTACACATGCTGCGCATCTTGCTGAAATTATCGGTAGCTGAGTTTACAACAATTATACGTAAGCTGTAAAAATTTAACTGAAATTAGTTTAGCAGTTTTTGAAATAATCATGTTTTGATGACGTCATGTTGGTGGAAAAACGATAAATATTTGAAAAATAGTAGAAAACCAAGTTTTAAAGTAAATTGCAAACACAATTCACCAAAGATACAAAATGGCATTATCTTTAAAATGGCAATCTCGGATTTTCAAAATTTTGGGTTTTTGACCCCTAAAATAAAAAAAAACATATTTTTGGAAAAATCCCCACAAAATCAAAATTTTCGAAGATGTTAGAAAAACCGAAATATATGTGAGAGAACTGAGCATGCACAATACCCATACCAAATTTCTAATCAATATCTTTATTTTTGACTGAGTGATGGCTCCCTAAGTGTAAGAAACTGATGACGTCATTTTTTTAATAACTTTTTTTGACTTTTTTTACCAAATAATTACCTTTTCTGTATTTCTGAGCCAAACTGGTCTAGGAACATGCCTTTTTATTTACATTTATCAATTTCTCTTTTGAGGTTTTCTGAAGAGCAAAATCGCTGTTTTGGACGTGGTAAATCCGAGGTCATTCACTTGACCTGGAAGGTCACCCGTTGACCTGAAACCTAAAAATCGCATACTCTTAGATTCCTCTTATGACGGGCAACATGCTGGTTCATACCACATTGCTCTAAGTTGCTTGGTTTGGAAGTTAACAGGGGGGCTGTTAGCCCCCCTCCCCCCGTAGGGCGAAGGTGAAAAAGCTCCCGTAGGGCAAGGGTTAAATATGGCATTTCTACGGCCTGGCAAAGTTTACCTGATTTTGGTGTAAAACTCATGTGTAGTGACGTAACTAAATTCGATATAACTCGAGAACAAAAATCGACGAAATGTCTTTATTCTTCACAGAAGACGTAAACGTGATTTATAAGAAGGTACCCGAAGTTTCACGTTGATAGCGCTATTCGTTTTTGAGCTATTCCGAAAATTCAACAACGGGGGGGGGGCGTTAAACGCCCCCCTCCCCCCTCTCCCCAGTCAATGGCGAGTTAAGTGTCTGGATTTTGAGTAGCCTGGTAGGGATTTTTAACTTTATCTACCACGATTATTTCTTAAATTTTGTACATTTCTTTTTACAGCAGATATATTATCATCTACGGAAATGTTTGATCACTTATCAGGCATTTTTGCCATCCCTACTGTGTACAATTTGCTGTTTTTGTTTATTCTGTGTTATATTGAACGTCCCTAATCCCTTGGTTGATAAAAAGTGCATAAAATATTTCCCACACATGTATGTACAAAAAAAAAACAATAACATAAATAATGCGTAAGATAGTATTTCCTGAGCTGAACACATTTCGCAACAACACAGAAACAGCGACGAAAAGTCCAAACTTTAACATAAATCATTAACAGTGAAAATACATCTATATAAAATAAATACATAAATACCTACAATTGTCTACAGAAAACCTTGTTACAATAACCTGTGACTTAATGAAACATAACATTTCAACCCAGAACACCCTAATTTTCCTGCCCGTCCGAGTAGATTATAACCCGGAAAGATACTGGTGCCACAGGTGGTGTGCAGGTATTGGGAGAAACAGCCGGCAATGGAACCATTTTCGAATGCTGTTTATCTGAGCTGCGACAGACAATTTTGCATCACAGTTACCTGAGCTATGAAGCACTACGCATATTTCATATGGACCCTATGATGCAGGCGTCACCCGCTGACAAATCAGCCAAACCACACAACGTGCGCCGTGACACGGGATTCCGCCGTTTGGTGTCTATTCTCTGGATATTCCTCCGAGCTGAAGTCTGTCGTTCCGGATGTTCCCCAAGTCCGGCTACTGACTGTTATACCACGACCGCTGCCTCCGACCCTGACCCACCCTAATCCACACCGCTCCATCCGGTCAGCCCCGCCAGCCAGCCGAACAGCTGGCCCGGCTGCCATCACCGGCCGCTGTCCCCGCGCAGCCCACCGGACAGTCTACAGTACAATGGCTGCATCAGCCCTCACAACACTGCACAGCCCACCGGACAGCCCACATCCCAATGGCTGCCGCACCCCTCACAACACTGCACAGCCCACCGACTGCGCCAGCTTCCACAGCCCGGTGTAGCCCACCACCGCCAGCCACTGTTCACTCATAACACTGTGCAGTCCACTGCCGGCGGGCTGACTCCGGCAGTCTTCGAGTCACTTCCTCTCACACTATTGTGCGATCTCCACAGCCTGGCGCTCGGTTCGGAAGTCATCAGCGTCTGTCCGTATGTGTCCTGACTTCAGCGTCTGTCCGTCTGTGTCCTGACCTCAGCGTCTGTCCGTCTGTGGCCTGACCTCAGCCTCAACGTCTGTCCGTATGTGGCCTGACCTCAGCCTCAGCCTCAGCCTCTGTCCGTCTGTGGTCTGACCTCAGCGTCTGTCCGTACGTAGCCTGACCTCGGCGTCTGTCCGCCTGTGGCCTGACCTCAGCGTCTGTCCGTATGTGGTCTGACCTCAGCCTCAGGGTCTATCCGTCTGTGGCCTGACCTCAGCGTCTGTCCGTATGTGTCCTGACCTCAGCGTCTGTCCGTCTGTGGCCTGACCTCAGCCCCAGCGTCTGTCCGTATGTGGCCTGACCTCAGCCTCAGCCTCTGTCCGTCTGTGGTCTGACCTCAGCGTCTGTCCGTATGTAGCCTGACCTCAGCGTCTGTCTGTATGTGGCCTGACCTCAGCGTCTGCCCGTCTGTGGCCTGACCTCAGCGTCTGTCCGTATGTGGCCTGACCTCAGTGTCTGTCCGTCTGTGGCCTGACCTCAGCCTCAGCGTTTGTCCGTCTGTGTCCTGCCCTCAGCCTCAGCCTCTGTCCGTATGTGGCCTGACCTCAGCGTCTGTCCGTCTGTAGCCTGACCTCAGCGTCTGTCCGTCTGTGGCCTGGCGTCTCCAGCTCCTGCCGTGTACCGCCCGGGGGTTCGGGGCAGGTGCCGCCACTTGTCGTAGAGGTCCACCGTGGTACGGCTGGGATGGAACTCGTACGCCAGCCGGATCGCCTGCGTTGGAGCGGAGGCCACGGTCAGCCGAGCGCTCAGTCACCAGAGGCCGTCACCAGTGACGGAGGAGCAGCGGTCAGGTCAGTGGAACACTCCGTCTCAATACATCACAGTCACCAGAGGCCGTCACCAGTGACGGAGGAGCAGCGGTCAGGTCAGTGGAACACTCCGTCTCAATACATCACAGTCACCAGAGGCCGTCACCAGTGACGGAGGAGCAGCGGTCAGGTCAGTGGAACACTCCGTCTCAATACATCACAGTCACCAGAGGCTGTCACCAGTGACGGAGGAGCAGCGGTCAGGTCAGTGGAACACTCCGTCTCAATACATCACAGTCACCAGAGGCCGTCACCAGTGACGGAGGAGCAGCGGTCAGGTCAGTGGAACACTCCGTCTCAATACATCACAGTCACCAGAGGCTGTCACCAGTGACGGAGGAGCAGCGGTCAGGTCAGTGGAACACTCCGTCTCAATACATCACAGTCACCAGAGGCCGTCACCAGTGACGGAGGAGCAGCGGTCAGGTCAGTGGAACACTCCGTCTCAATACATCACAGTCACCAGAGGCCGTCACCAGTGACGGAGGAGCAGCGGTCAGGTCAGTGGAACACTCCGTCTCAATACATCACAGTCACCAGAGGCCGTCACCAGTGACGGAGGAGCAGTGGTCAGGTCAGTGGAACACTCCGTCTCAATACATCACAGTCGCCATTCGTCACTACCACCGATGGACAGCGGAACGCGGCACATGCTCAACTTAGCCGGGAACGACGGAGACGAGCAGCAGCTCCTTAACCCGCCATTGGCTGGGGGAGGGGGGTTCGTCCACCCCCCCCCCCCCCCCCTGACGAACTTTCGCAATAGCTCAGAAACTAATAGCGCTATCGACGTGAAACTTCAAGTACCTTCTCCTACATCAATTATACGTCTTCTGTGCCGAAATGAACAAATTTCGTCGATTTTTTTTATCTCTCGAAATATGGCGAATTTAGTTATGTACTACACACACACACGAGTTTGACACAAAAATCAGCTAAACTTTAGCAGGCCGTACAAATTCCATATTTGAAGCAAAATGCAATCGAAAAACGCCAAAAGATCGCAAATGGCAAGGGCTACCAGATAGCTATCTCGGATGTTTGAAAATTTTGTTTTTTTACCAAAAAAAAAATCAACAAACTTTTTTTAATGCTATCAAAATCTACATTTTAAAAAATTCACAAAAACGGGAAGATATGTTGAAGAAATTTGGTTTGGGTATGTGGACAATACCCAAACCCAATTTAAAAGCAATATCTTTATTTTTCACTAAATTGTCGCTCCCTAAGTATGAGTAACTCATGACGTCATATTTTGAAATTGCATTTTTGGGCTTTTAGTGACCAGATACAAACAAATAAATTTCAGCATTGTATTTCTGAGACAAAAGCGGACTAGACATATGCCTTTTTAATTTATATTTATCAATTTCACATTTTTACCTTATTTGACCTGACATTGACCTTATATGGTGTCAGATTGTGAAAATTACTGCTACTATCGAATTATACGTGTAAAATAACCCATACATGTGTCGCATGGCTTTCGTAGACCTGTGACCTTTTGTGACCTGACCTTGACATTTGCTTACAATTTCACTTTTGATTATGCGGGATATGTATTATACCTTTGAGAGCACTTTGTGCGATAATAGTCGAAATCTAAGGCTTTGGATGGAAAGTATGGCCCAAAAACTTAAATATCTCAATTTTATCTTTGACCTGACCGTGACCTGACATGTGACCTTATTTTATAATATAAAAAAATCGTGTATTTGGATGCGTCTCATTGAGAGCTTTCGATTGCCGCCTTGTGCGTATCGCTACGGTTATTGGTCCGGAAGATAACTAGGGGGCGAAAAACGCCCCCTCCCCCCACAGCCAATGGCGTTCAGCTGAGACCCCAGCCAATGCAGGGTTAAACCTATTAGCGACAGGCTCCTTTTTACCCCTATTAGCGGCAGGGGGGCAGCGGATTCGCCCCCCCCCCCCCCCCCCCGAGATCTCGAGATACACTCGTCCGAATTTAACAAATCAAACGGCGTTTGATTCCCTTCAACACAATCTACATTTCAAAAAATATAAAATCCGAAATTTTTGATAGGGTGGGGGGATAACAGGGGGGCAAAAACTACAACTATTAGAGGTATTTGTGATCCAACACAGCTGTCATGTTTATCAACCGATTTGAACGCAACAAATGGGAATCGATTGATATTGAATTGGGATTGATATATGGCGGTGACTTTTGAAAATGAAAAAATCATAGTCGTTTTCAGGTCACTAAATATGGGGGTAAAATAAATGCCTTAAAAACGTCTTTTGTTGTTTTTTATAAATGAAATGGTGCGTTATTGTGATATCGGACACCACAGTTGCAAGGCATATTTGCATCCATAGGCGGCGCCAGGTTAGCGAAAAATGGAGGCAAAATATATACAAAATAACTTCCTGCAAACCTCCCATTTTCAAGTCCCTGAAACCGCCTCTGCCGTGCAATATTTATTATAGTTCACTAAAATCAACTAATTTGCACTTGTTTCAATCACCGTAAACTTGTGTAACTACTTTATGCTTCGGGCAGTTAGGAAGAAGCCGTGAAGATCGCACCTCCGTATTATCGCCAAATATCACCGAACAAAAACTTAAAAAACGGGCCCTGGAACCGCTTCTGTTAAGGTTAAGAACTCAAAATTTTGACTCCATATGAGGAATTCAATTATAGGAAAAGTTCCAAAATTGCATGCGGTCTACCCCAGCCGTTCGGGAGATATCTGCGAAAACCATGAGGGGGCGAAAGGCGAAATCCGCCCCCCCCCCTGCCGGTAATAGGGTTAAAGGGAAATAATGACCTTTTGATTTTGTGTAGCAACAATTTTGTAGGCTACCGTTATGGTATAAAAATGATGTGATCTAAATTTAAGAATGAAATCAAATGATTCCCTAACTCAAAGTTGGAAGGAAGGACACTTTTACCTTAAAACGTATGTAATATCAAACTTCGAAATATTATTTAGTGTTAAATTCGCTGCTCACAATATTTTCTCCTCAGGTGTATGTCGAGCACATTGATACTGTTGTGCATAATTTTGGCTCAAGTAACCTGAAGATTCGCCAAGCTGTCGAAGAGGTGGATCAGGAACTCACAAAGTTCTTCAATTAACTCAGGCAGAGGAAGAAACTAGACGAGGTGGGTATGCTCAGCTTGTTAATATTGATAGACTTGCCACCATAATGCCAGATATTAGCTTACACACAAATAAATTAAAGGAAAATATTGACCTTTTGAACAATGTGTCTGCATTATCTTATGCAACATGAATGGTATCAAAGGAAATAGTTCACCTTCAACATTGGTTTTAAACTGAGATAGTAGTTTTGTAGGCCGTGTTGGGAAACACCTATCTGCAAGTTTGCTTGACTGAAAAGACTCTCCAGCCGAATATATTTTATTTTTAGCGAAGGAATGCGGTGCTGGCGAAAGAATGTGGTGAAACAAATCTAGCCCGGACAGAGGCTATACCATCAGCCAATCAGCTTGCAGCTGGTGCTAGCAAGCTAACCTCACGCCGCCGGTTGGCACATCAAATGCGAGTCTATACTTTCGAATGTGACCCTTATACTTATACTTTCGAATCTGAGTGGCTGAACCATATTTTTAATTCGCGTGACGTCAGGACTCTGACTCGGAGAGTATGCATATAGTTTTGATAAACAATAATAATTTACGGCCTTCTTTCCTGAATCGGCGCGATATAAGGCCATTTTTATCAATATAAAAATAAATTGTATGAAAAAATATAATCAAATCGTGTTTGGGAAAATTTTCCAAAGTGAACTATTTCCTTTAAAGGAAATAGTTCAACTTGGGAAATTTTCCCAAACACGATTTGATTATATTTTTTTAATATAATTTGTTTATTTATTGACAATGAGCAACAGGCATTCACCCAATTACAGCTCAAGTCGAGTAAGTCGAGTCGAGTCGAGTCGAGTCGAGTATTTATTTTTATATTGTCAAAAATGGCCTTATATCGCGCCGATTCAGGACTGAGATAGGCCGTACATTATTATTGTTTATCAAAACTATATGCATACTCTCTGAGTCAGAGTCCTGACGTCACGCGAATAAAAAAAAATGGTTCAGCCAATCAGACTCGAAAGTAAGGATAGACTCACATTAAAGATGTGCCAACCGGCGGCCAGCGGTTCGCTTGCTAGCACCAGCTGCAAGCTGATTGGCTGATGGTATAGCCTCTGCCTGGACTAGATCCAGCACCACGTTGTTTCGCCAGCACCGCATTCCTTCGCCAAAAAAAAATCAAATATATTCGGCTGGAGTCTTTTCAGTCAAGCAAACTTGCGGAGTCGGTCAAGCAAAAGTCGGAGTCGGCAGTTTTGGCCGGAGTCGGAGTCGGAGTCGCTAAAATCTTACCGACTCTGGCCCGGAGTCAGAGTCGACTTTTTGGCAATTGGCGATTACTTTGGTCGGTAGAATAGTTGTCGGCCTAGGGACATTAACTTCACATCCCTTTCGGAAGAAAATGAGTGGAAAATTAATCGAGTGGAAAGTTTACTCAACTAGCGGTAGATTTGCGCCTGATGAAGATGGGGCAATAATTTGTACGTCATCTGATGATGATTGGGGCTTTGGACGCACCGACTCTTACGGTCACACGGCGCCCATTTTTATATCATCGTGCTCGCTTCGTCAAGGAGATTCGAATCATACCATGGTGACAAGGTTACCTAAGTCAAATTAAACATTTGACCTCAGGTCAAGGTAATTTAAGGTCATGTGGTGAACCAGGTATGTCGTGCTGCGCAATGTCGGACGCGTCTCGACGAGACATACACATTGGTGCCGGTCTCACGTTCTTATCTTCATTTTATTCCGCCGCCTGCAGGCGAGCGCGACTGGGCTGGACGTGCGGCCGGTACGCTTGTGCTCGGGCGGCGTAACATTGTTCTCCATACTGTTAAGAATACAAGCAAGCGAAAAAATTAGATGGCATTGCAGATATTGCTTAGCATGCGATTGGAGAACGGATATAGGCCGGAGTCGAAGTTGTAGTCGGAGTCGGAGTCGGAGTCGATTTTTTACAGGCCGGAGTCGGAGTCGGAGTTTGAGTTGCTAAAATTATGTCGACTCCGCAGCCCTGACTTGCAGATAGGATAGTTTCCCAACACGGGCTACACAACTGATATCTCTGTTTAAAACTAATGTTGAGGGTGAACTATTTCCTTTAAAGGGAATGTTTCACCTTTCTGAAAGTTGTCAAATATACGCTGGTTGTAGTCGAAAATATTCATGAAGTAAGTGCTGCTGAAAACGATGGTGATATTTTTTCTCGAAAAGTCACTTAACCCGCGAGTTACTGGGGTATATTTCATAACGCGACTTACTGGGGGGGGGGGGGCTATTTTTAGCCCCCCCCCCCCCCCCCCCTCTGATCTCCGGAACTACTGGACCGAATGTAAAAATTCAAACGGCATTCGATAGCCCTGTGAAATTTATCGAGGGAAACATAATTGTGTTGACCTCGGGGTCACCGATGACGTCACAGGTCAGGTCAAGTACAAAATGTTTGACCGTGTCAAAAGGTCTCGATGGATGGAATTGTCGCGCAAAATTGCGATATTAAACGCATAAACTGTCGATAAATCGTTATCATTCGTGTGTCTGACACTTCTAAGTACCTTTCTAAGCTGTTTATGACCTTGTGTCAGGTCAAGGTCATCCGAGGTCACGAGGTCAAACTGCAGATTACGGTCATTATGCGTTGTAACACATGTTTATGGGTTTGTTTCTCGTCTAGAACGCGAAAAATGACCTTAGAACATTGTTTGTTCCATATAAATATAAGTAAAAAGCAAAAATGGAAATGCGTTTTTTATGCATAGTAATGCTGTGAGAAGTGGTCGATTTTTGTCATTTAAAGGTCATAACTCGGTCATTTTTACAGATATCGACTTTAAATTTGGTACACATATTCACCGCATACGTCTCGATCACATATATTCCGGTTTTTTGATAATTTTGATTTTTTCTTGAAAATTTTGTTTAAAAAAAAAAATGTATTTGGATTTCTCAAAATTTTGAATTTCGAAAAACCTCAAAAATCCGAGATAGCAGTTTGATAGCCCGTTCTATTGTTAGTAATTTGATTTATAACAATTTAGTTTATCTCAAATATCGTACCTTTGACAGCGTTTTCCGCAAACCATTATTTTGCAACAAAAACCGAAGAACATGACGTCACTTTGACGTCATTCCCGGTTGACCTATCATAGCCTCATATTTTTCCGTTTGCCAACATGTGTAGAATTGATGTGAGAGAAGGTACTGCAAGTTTGGTGACGATATTAGTGTTCGTTTAGGAGTTATTGCAACAAAAAAACGGGAGGGGGGGGGCAAAAAATAGCCCCCCCAGTAACTCGCGGGTTAACCCGCGCACTGCAGGGGCTTTGCGCCGAACACGAACTGCAGTGGGGGGTTGATTTCCGCCGCCACCCCCCCCCCCCCCCCCCCCCCCCCCCCCCCCCTCCACCCTGAGATCTAAAAAACTACGCTACGTAGCGAGAATCAGAAAACGGCATTTGATAGCTTGATACATGTTCTATCGAAAGTATTTCAGTATTGTTTTAGGTCAGGTCAAAATTGAGGTCACCAGAGGTCATCAAAGGTCAAATTTTCCAGTTTTTTCCTGTTTTAGGACATCGCTCCAGCAATTCCCATGTATCTCAGAAACTATGCTAGTTAAAAACAAACGGAAAACGTCAAACGCCAGACAATGAAATTTACCATCGCTAGGGTGTCCTCAAATTTGATCTTAGGTCAATATTTGAGGCTCCAGAGGTCACAAAAGAAAAAAATGACGTTTTTTGGCCAAATCGTTTTTCACTATTAACTTTTTACTTAATAAAGATAACGGAAAACTGTTTACGCCATTGTGTTTATCTTGTCAAGGCGCTTTGAATGATATACATGGTAACTTTGTTAAGTTAACTTAACAATTTGACCTCAGGTCAAGGTCAAGTGGTGACCTAAGTAGGGCATGTTGCATATGGGAAGACGTGTCTCGACAATACAAACACATTGATGTCTGTTTTACTTCTCTATCTGTATTATGTCGGAAGTTATTGACAAAAAAGTGATGGTGACCTCGCATGACCTCAAATGACCCAATAGGGATCACTGAACAAAACTTACACTTGGATCATCAATAATATTATATAATAACATGATCCAGAAGTAATTGGACTAATATCATGCATATCCTTGAAATAGAAAGCATTTGTATATTTCCCCATTGACTTATTATAGGAAGGTTACGAAATTGACCTGACCTTAGGTCACCGATATCAAAATTACGAGATACACGAATTTTAAGTAGTTATTCCCTCATCACATCCTGTAAGTTTCACACTGATCGGTGAACAACTCTGGCTTTGGCACAACTGCAAACATTTTTGGTGGTGGGGTCACTTGACCTGGTCTGGTGACCTGACCTGAGATGACCCGAGGTTATTGTTTTTTTCGAAGTGTGCGCAATTGATGTCCTAACAGGTGTGCCACACCCCGGCGGCGCTCCGCGCCGCTGATTTTTCGCTATCTTTGAAAAACCTGAGGGGGCGGAAATCACCCCCTGCAGTGCACGGGTTAACTTTATACAAATTAAGTTTTTTACATTTGGGATGATGACGTCATTATTGAGCTATAGAGAGCTATAGAGAAAACCTTTATGTTGCCATTTGGCAGCACAATCGCTTCAGACAATTCTGGCGCTTTAACCCTCGCCCTACGGGGGGGGGGGCTGACAGGCCCCCCTGAGGTTTTTATTGAATAACTTTTACACATGCGGTGCATCTTGCTGAAATTTTCGGTAGCTGAGTTTATAGCAATTATACTTAGGCTGTAAAAATTTCTTTGAAATTGGTTGAGAAACTTGGGAAATGATGACGTTTTGATGACGTCATGTTGGAACAAAATTGGAAATATTGGAAAAATCGTAGAAAATAGAGTTTGAAAGCAAATTGCAAACGCAATTCACCAAAGATACAACATAGCATTATATTTAAAATGGGAATCTCAGATTGTCAAAATGTTGTTTTTTTTACCCCTAAAATTGTTAAAAGCTGATTTTTGGGGGAAAATCCCCACAAAACCAAATTTTCAAAGATATTAGAAAAACTGGAATATATGTGAGAGAACTGAGTATGTACAATACTCATACCAAATTTCAAAGCAATATCTTAATTTTTGACTGAGTGATGGCTCCCTAAGTGGAAGAAACTGATGACGTCATTTTTTTTAATAACATTTTTTGACTTTTTTGACAAGATACGAACAAATAATTACCTTTTTCTGTATCTCTGAGCCAAAACTGGTCTAGGAACATGCCTTTTTATTTACATTTATCGATTTCCAATTTTTCTGTTTTCTGAAGAGCAAAATCGCTGTTCTGGACGTGGTAAATCCGAAGTCATTCACTTGACCTGAAAGGTCATCCGTTGACCTGAAACCTAAAAATCGCATACTGTTAGATTCCTCTCATGACAGGCAACATGCTGGTACTCACCGCATTGCTCTAAGTTGCTTGGTTTGGAAGTTAACAGGGGGGGGCCTGTCAGGCCCTCCCCCCGTAGGGCGAAGGTGAAAAAAGTTCCCGTAGTGCGAGGGTTAAATACAAACATTGTGGAGCTGTGTCTTCTCCCGCACAGAACACAATGACGAGTGCGAGGCATTGCGATAGCTCAATATTTATTTTATTTTATAAAAAAAATCCATAACTGAGACTTCAAACAGCGCGAAAACTTCAACTTAGACCGCAACTTATCGAGTTAGCCGTTGATTACATCGTACTCGCCAAGGTTCGAGAAATACAGGTCATCTGACTTTCAGGACCAACAATCTTGAAGTGGCTGTCAGCCAATCAGCGGCTTCACCAACCTGGATGCATTTGTCAAATTATAAATTAAATTGCTTAAAAACAGTTAAGTTTTGGGAAAAATTGCTTTAGTAATTTAGACATTTCAATAACGGCCAAAGATAATGGCTATCTCAGTTCAAAACCAATACAAAGGTGAAACATTCCATTTAAATTGATCGAGTCTCAATTTAAAAATGAAATCACAACTTTTCTATTTCGAAAATAATTTTTGGTGAAATTTAAAAACAAGTACATATACTTCTTTCGGAGTTCATGATCTGTGTTTTCCCTCCGCTATTGGAAACGCGACATATCCTGGCGCTTTTGTATAAATTTGTCAACGTTGAATACTTATCGTTGAATTACCTCTCAACAAATCGCATACACTAAATACGTCGTCGTAGGGGGCCAAGTTAATCCGCCTAATGCATTACGGTTTCCTGACATGGGTATTGATTTATTATGGGAAAAGGGTTGAGATAAATGTTTCATGTGTGCAAATTGTAATGTATTGAATACATGTGTTGAAAATTAATGGGGAAAACATCCAATTTGTTTTTAAATGAATTGAGAACACTAAATAGGTCGCCGTCCGGGGCCAAACTAAACTGCCGATTTCAATGCACTTTTTTCAAATGCTTGTTGATTGTTCATAAAAGTTTGGCACATATTCGCAAAAGATAGAGTGCAGGAAACATATTGCACACCTTCGTGATAAATAACAATGCGTAGTGAGGCTAATTTTAGCTCGGACAGTGAATTCGTTACCTACCGAGTGCTTGCTGAGTACCGACCGTTATAAGCGTGGAACGCTTGTCAACTTTAACTTGAAATACCTTTCGGTAGGAATGTTCATAAGCAAAATGTGATAAATTTTCAATATATTTTGGTCTCGTCTGTCCATTTCAAGTAATAACTCCATTTTTGTGGAAAAGGGTCATTATTTCACTTTAAACGGGATGTTAAACCTTTCCCAACTTTTCATTTTTCAACAAGCTTTCTTATACAGGAAACCCAACGTTCTTCTCTAATTCTTCTACGCAAAGGCTTCATTTCAGAACTTCATTCGACTATCAGTGTGTTGGATTATCAAATCAGTTTTACACTGCAGAACACACCAACGTAGCATGTGGGGACCAATTACTAAGTTTCATGTGTCACGACGTACAAAATGCCATTTGATTTAGCCACTCATAAAAGTTCTCGACTTGCGCAAATAACAGGATTCAACTGATACTAATATAGCGAGTGTTCTCCAATGTCATGCTGTATTCCAATGCCAGGAAAACGGTTCGTTCAGCATCACACGCTGCTACCATCGGCAACAGCAGTACCACACAGCGCCAGCCAGCCGTTCCGGGACCGTACCTTGAAGTCCCGGCCGTACTTCTGTACCCCGCGCAGCAGGTTGTGTACCTCTTCCTCCGTATACTCTAGACGCCGGCGGCGGCGGCGGCCGTCGCTGATGATCGACTGGCATGTGACGTCACACATGTCAGATCAGGTCAAGTCACACAGGGAAAATCAGGTGAACTGCCACAGGGGATGGTTGTTCTGCTTCGCAAGTAAAAGACGATTTCATACAAGCGTACAAACGTCGAAATCAATGACTTATTTAAACCGCTAGTCACTAGGGGATTCGGACAATTTGGGGAAAAGGGACAGTGTAATGTGTTTGCGATTAGTCAGCCCTCTTTTTCACCTTTCGGTGAAAATATTTCACGTGAACTATGTTTAGTGGCATTTGGGCATGCTAATTGGACCAGCTTGATCGGCCGTTCTACAGCCGTGAGCTGAATAACAAGAGAAAAGGGGGAGCATAAATGGAACGGTGAATATCCGGCCCTCCATGGCGCTTATAGTGTAGTCTTCACCCGTGGGGCGAAAAGGCAGGAAGTCACAGCTAGAGCCCTTCATGGAATGGGAATACCCATGGAATCCATGGAACGGCCGATGGAAATGGGTGGGAATGGGGACATTTTTGGAAATGTAACGGGTTGGAACGGGTTTGGGACAGACCATCATTTTTTAGCACCACAAAAAGGGAAATATGCTGAAACGGGTGGAATGGGAGCCCCATCAATTATGAATTCAGATTCGAACGAGTTTAGGTCTGGCTGAATGGGCTGGAACGGGATGGGGGCTGAAAAGTGTCCCATGAAGGGCTCTAGTCACAACGCTTTGATGTGCCCCACACTCCACGCGAGCAGGCTGCAGTAGCATGCTACATGACTGATGGCAGGCTACCCGCTCCCGCAAACTGGACACAACGTCCCACATTCAACGTGGCCAGGATAACAGGTGTCTGTCTTATACATCAGTCAACAATACATGAAATATCAATGACAATTTACATGTCAAATGAGCTCCAGAGTAACGCTGGAATCCGTGTAAATTGACCGTAAACTGACATGTCCGTTGACCTTGAGAATGCCGCTGTGATAAGCGTCACACTGTCGCAGGCGGGCGATGCTCACCGTGCCGGCCAGTGACGGCGTCGTCTGCCGCCGCCGGCTCGTCTCCCCAGTCGGGTCAGCCACGCTCAGCGAACTCTCCAGCCAGCGGTTCACCCGCCGCAGCTTGTCCCCGCTGCCGCCGGGGGACAGCGTCGGCGGGGCGCGGGGCACGGCCGGGAGTCCGGTACGAGTCTCCCACGTGTCGTAGGCGGGCCGGGCATTCGGAGCGGTCTTTGAAGTGGTCAGGCCCCGAGGGGTCGCTGAAGATGTCCAGCGGAAGGGAGGCGGGAGTTTGAACTCGGGTTGGTCGCGACGAGGACGTGTGGTGTCGTCATCCTGACGTTTGTCGGACATCGAGGGAATCTGAGGTTGTTTCAAGGGGTGATGGTGTGGCACGTTGGAGACGCAGTGAGGGCTTTTGTCAGCTGTTGGATGGTTCGCGCTCGAGTGCTCCTGATTCGACGTATCCGATCTCGAGTCATATCGACGACGACGGTCAACGACAAGCGACGGCTTCAGATCAGGACGGGGACGGCCGCCTTTTCCACCCGACAGGTGCTGCCATCTATTGGACACCTTCTCAGGCTTTAGTTCGGTACGGCGCCGGTGTGGCGTCTCGGCGGCGTCACACTGCCACGAGCTTCCCTCCACCAGCAGATGCACCTCCGACCGGCGACTGCAGGTCGAGCCGGCCGCACCGCGCTGCCAGCTACCGGCCACCGGATAACGCTTCAGTTGGCCGCGCGGCCGCGAGAGGCGCTTGAACTCCGGATCCGGCTGGTCGCGCCGTGGGGTGACGAAGACGCTGAACGTTTGACTCGGACTGTGAGACACCAGTGATTCCGAGTCGACATCGCTGCCATACAAGCGCTTATTCTGCTGATCTGGAGGCGAGCTGGTCTGCTGATCTCCCGGTGGACAGGCGTTGCCTCGAGTGTCTGCCGAATCGGCCCAAAGAAACCGCCTCTCTCGCACTGTCCGCCGCTTCACCGGAGGCGTGTCATGGCCAAGCGTCCCTAAACAGGCACCCTGCTCACGCAGACCGGCGGTGGCTGCAGCGTGTGCGCTCACCGTCACATTCGGCTCGCCCTTCACAGACGGCGCCGCATCCCTCTGGCGCTCACCAGCGTTACTGTCGGCTCTGTTCTGTGCCGGAGAACGTGTCCTTATCGCCTCCGAGGGACGGCGTTCTGTGGCGCCACCTGCCTCTGTCGTCGGACTGGCGTTACTTGCCTCTCGGGAGGCGGACCTCAGCGCTGTCGGAAGGAGAAACATGTTGTCAGCAGCGTGATTGGTTCGCGTGACTCACTCAGCGCTGGAGCGATGGACTGTGTGTATCAGCGAAAGTGGCGTATCACAAGGACCCCTAACTGATGAACCGATGTAGAAAAGAGGGACTGAATCCGTCGTCCTGGGCTAAACAAAACACGCAGTTACTTTCGCAAGCAGGGAAAGTGCAATACTCGACCAGCAATTGCACAAGTCTTTTTAGATTTGCGTTGCAGCGTCACATCTGGAAATTGTCGTACTTTTTAGTCTGAATACACATCATAGTCACACATTTTCCCGTCTTTTTTAACGAGTGAGGCAAATTTCGTGACGAACTATGGAATACAATAATTGGTGCCGACTGTCAGCAGTATGAGTAGTCTCGACCTCCGCCACCGCCTCACCTCTCAGCCTGTTTCCGTCACTTTCGTCCGTACTGTCCCTGTGGACGGAGTCGTGGTCTGCCGTCTTTCCCACCGCCTGCAGTTCCCTCCCTGGGGTGGCGCTGAGGTCGAATCTAAGCACCGTGCCGCGGCTGAACACCGCTTCTAGTCGGTCGGCGAACTCCACCAGAAAGCGCGGCACCGTGTCGCGAACCCTCTCCGCCGCTGCCGCCCGACGACGGAGCTCCTCCTCAGTGACCTTGAACTCGGGGTCAGCGGGCAGAGGGCGGAGCAGGACCCGCGGCGACGTGCCCGGAGGGGTAACGCGCACTGAACGAAGCGAGGTCCAACGGACGCCGCTAGCAGGGGAGTTGGCGATGACGGGCTTGGTGGAGGAACTTCGAGGGAGCAACGTGTCCGCCATCATGTACCTGGAAGTGGAAGAACGGGGTAGATTATGCCGATGGTCAGCCCGGTGGGGTGTTAAGAAGCACTACGTTTCTCAGGGAGATTGTTGAAGTCGCAATCGTGAGAAAGAACAATGTAGGTTTGGTTGCCTGTATAGTGTATACTGCCTTATCCCATTTAGAATACGGCCGCCTCGGCCCGCTCGGGCTCGGACCATTACGAAACCCCGAGTTGAAGCACGAAGGGATAAAGTCGGACGAAATGAGACGCCGAGCGGACGACCGTTTAATCAAACAAAAACGTGCCTCCAATTCAGTACGGATGAGGCCTAAAGGTCATGCAGGTGGGACCACTCCTGGGGATGGGCTCGGCAGACGGCTCGACAGACCCAGTCAGTCATGTGATGCCGTGTTAGAGGCATGAGGACCGGCAGTCAGGATGGTAACGGTGGGGCTGGCGTCACCGTCCGGGGCTGGCGTCACCGTCCGGGGCTGGCGTCACCCTCGAGGCCGGGCAATCAAATCAAGGTTCAGGTTACTATCACCGTTGTTGGTCTGGAGTCATGGGGAAGCTTAATGACGTCACCAGATTCTGGCTACGAGCGAATCTTAGGCGGACCTGATAAGACTTAATGGCTACGAGCAGTAGGTTTCGTCGCGATCGGACTTAATGGCTACGAGCTGTAGGCCGACCCGATCGGACTTAATGGCTACGAGCTGTAGGCCGACCCGATCGGACTTAATGACTACGAGCTGTAGGCCGACCCGATCGGACTTAATGGCTACGAGCTGTAGGCCGACCCGATCGGACCTAATGGCGGGGTTAGGTTAGATTAGTTAAGTTTAATTAATTCCGATCGGTTCGGCCTACCGCTCGTAGCTATTAAATCGGGGCGGCCTAAGATTCGTTCGTATCTGGTGACGTCATTAAGCACTGCGACATTCCGCCTCGGAAAATCGCGTCGATACCGCTGAATATCGTCCTTGTTCCGGCGGATTCGGCGCTGTCTGCTCGCGAGATTCCGCCCCGCCGACCTACAGCATGGCGCAACCTGTGCCTACAGCCTGTCACAAGGTAAATTAATGATGGCCATTTTTCGACGAAGATGTAAGTTTAGAACCACGAAACTTTTCCATAATAAATTTCACAGCGGCAAGAGCATGCTGTGCAAAATGTGCACCTCTGTCTTGCATAGATTCGCCACTGTAGCCTGATCAATTTTGTTGTCCGCGGCTCCGCGGCGTTCAGTCGCCGAAAAAAGCTCGTTTGAATCAGCTTTTTTCCGCCGGTCCGCAGATGGCCGGCCGACGACATTCGTCCGCGATTTTTGACGTTTCGGCTGACGCGAAGGCGGAATGTCGCTAAAGATGCGCGGAAAGTCGTAGCGATATCGCGACCTCCGTGCGCCGAATGGCCTAGTGAGCGGCCGCCTTTACGCGGAATTCGGCCCTCGGTCAATCACTGAATCCTGAACAATTGTGCGACATCAATATGCTTGACATTGCCAGAGGCCAAGAGGCAATCAAGGTTCCAATAGAATTAGACAATCCCGACAATCAAATCACATATCAGAGCCTGAACAATTTATATTTATTCGTATGCATAACATAATGGCTGTTCCAGACTCCAGTTAACACGATGTGTTACCTTCCGAAGGGCGAACACGGGATATTTAAACGTGCACAAGTAAGACCCTAAATAGCTACACAATATCTCAATTCGCATTCCAGTCATAGAATATTACTATTGTTGATGTTGTTCAAGGCCGTAGGACGTAGATCTTGTTGATCTCAAAGCAGAAGTCTATCAAATGCATCAAACGAATCAATTCTGGATGCATTTATAACATAACACTAAAATACATAATTCTTTGCATTCAGCTCAACCTGACGTAAGATAAATTTTCCCTTGAAAATTAATGTAAGGAAAGCATCAATATTTTACTAAATCAACATCTAAATCAACATTTTATTATAATCCTTGTAAAATAAGTTCCGAGACTGCAGCACCGATGCGTATATACATCGGACAACTGATTTACGCCGTAGGGTATTTAGTGGGATATTTAGACCTGCAAAATACCCCATGGCCGTGGTGGAAACGGCCATATCTCAACCAAGCATTTCTACTACCGCTGCGAACTTTACGCCTACGATTTGAAGATCCTCCGTTCCGGAGATCTTCAAATCGTCTGATGCGTAAACCAGAACTATTGAATATTCACTTGTCTTTGAAGCTGTCGTAATTATCTTCCTCACAGATCGGATACGTTTGTTCAGATGGCCAAATATACTTCTATTTTCGGAAACACCACTCCAAACGCTCCCCATACTTGACAACCAGCACACAAGTGTGGTGTGGTGTGGACAGTGGCGTAGCCACGGGGAGGTCCCAGGGGTCCTAGGACCCCCCCGTGGCGTTTTTTTTTAGTCCGGTTTTATTCTATATGGGGCCCCTCAGATGTTTCAAGTTTTTTTTTGTTACTGAAATCCAGGGATAACCGATTATTGGGACACAATTTTAGCATTTGTCAGCCGGTCTGTGGGACCCTCAATCAGTCTATGGGCCCTCAGTAAGTCCATAGGGCTCTCAGTGGGCATAGCTGACTGAGTTGGTTTTTGGAGCCCTCAGTGGGCCTGGATAGGCAGCTATCAGTCAGTCTTTGGGGCCCTCAGTCGATCTATGGGCCCTTCCGTTGGTTTGTGAGGCTCAACAGTCTGTGGGACCCTCAGTAAGTATATGTGGCCCTCAGTAAATACATGAGGCCCTCAGTCGGCTTAGGTGGCTCTCAGTGGGTTTGTGGGGCCCTCAGTCGGTCTATGGGGCCCTCAGTCAATTTACGGGGCCCTCAGTCGATTTGCGAGGCCTTCAGTCGGTCTGCGGGGCCCTCAGTTGGTCTGCGGGGCCCTCAGTCGGTCTGCGGGGCCCTCAGTCGGTCTGCGAGCCCTCAGTCGGTCTGCGGGGCCCTCAGTCGGTCTGCGGGGCTCTCAGTCGATCTATGGGCCTGGGCCATCAGTCGGTTTATGGGGCCTTCAGTCGGTAATGGGCCATATGAGGACCTCAAACGGTCTGTGGGGCCCTCAGTGCCTGGGTGGTTCTCAGCCGATCTGTGGAAACTGAGAAACTCAATTGGTCTGTGGGCTCTCAGCTGGTATGCGGGGTCATCAGTCGGTCTGTAGGGCCCTCAGTCGGTATATGGGGCACTCATTTGGTCTATGGGCCTGGGGCCATCAGTCGGTCCATGGGCCCTCAGAAGGCCTAGAAGGCTTTCAGTTGGTTTGAGGGACCCTCAGTGGGCCTGGGTAGCTATCGCCTATCAGTCAGTCTTGGGGGCCTCAGTAGGTCTGTGGGCCCCCAGTAAATCTGTGGGCCCCCAGTAAATCTGTGGGCCCCCAGCAGGTATGTGGGGCCCTCATTCGGTCAATGGGGCTTTTCAGTTGGTTTATGAGACTCTCAAACAGTCTGCGGGCCCTCAGTCAGTATATGGGGCCCTCAGTTGGCTTAAATCGCTCTCAGTTAGTTTGTGGGGCCTTCAGTGGGCCTGGAAAGGTAGCTATCATTCAGTCCTTGGGCCCTCAGTCGGTCTGTGGAGCCCTCAGTCGGTTTATTGGGCCCTCAGTGGGCCTGTGTAGGTAGCTTTCAGTCAGGTGTGGGACCCTCAGTCGGTCTATGGGCTTCGGGCCATCAGTCGGTACATGGGCCTTCAGTCGGTAATGGGGCCCTTCAGTTGGTCTATGGGGACCTCAAACGGTATGTGGGGCCCTCAGTGTCCTGCGTGGCTCTCAGCCGGTCTGTGGGGCCCTCAGTGACCGGGGTGGTTCTTAACCGATCTGTGGAAACTGAGAAACTCAATTGGTCTGTGGGATCTCAGCTGGTATGCGGGGCCCTCAGTCGGTCTGCGGGGCCCTCAGTCGGTCTGCGGGGCGCTCAGTCGGTACATGGGCCCTCAGAGCGCCTAGAAGGCTCTCAGTTGGTTTGTGGGCCCTCAGTGGGTATGGGTAGGTAGCTATCAGTCAGTCTCTGGGGTCCTCGGTAGGTCTCAGTCGGTCAATGGGGCCTTTCAGTTGGTTTATGAGGCTATCAAACAGTCTGTGGGCCCTCAGTCAGTATATGGGGCCCTCGGTGAGCTTAGATCGCTCTCAGTTGGTTTTCGGGCCTTTAGTGGGTCTGGAAAGGTAGCTATCAGTCAGTCCTTGAGGCCCTTAGTCGGTCTGCGGGGCCCTTATTCGGTTTATTGAGCCCTCAGTGGGCCTGTGTAGGTAGCTTTCATTCAGGTTTGGGGCCCTCAGTCGGTCTATGGGGACTTCAGTTGGTATTTGGGGCCCTTCAGTTAGTCTATGGGGACCTCAAACGGTCTGTGGGTCCATCAGTGACCTGGATGGCTCTCAGTCGGTCTGTGACGCTCCCTGGGTCAGGGTGGTTCTCAGCCGATCTGTGGGAACTGAGACTATTAGTCGGTCTGCGGGTCCCTCAGTCGGTATGTGGGCCCTTAGTAGGTCTGTGGGGCGCTCAGTCGGTCTATTTGGCTCTAAGTTGGCCTATGGGGCCCTTCAGTTGGTTTATGAGGTTCTCAAACAGCCTGTGGGGACCTCAGTCAGTATATGAGGCCCTCAGTAAGTACATGGACCCTCAGTGGGCTTAGATCGCTCTCAGTTGGTTTGTGGGTCCTTCGGTGGACCTGGAAAGGTAGTTATCAGTCAGTCATTGGGGCCCTCAGTAGGTTTGCGGGACCCTCAGTTGGTCTGCGGGGCCCTCAGTCGGTCTGTGGGGCTCTCAGTCGATATATGGGTCTGGGGTCATGAGTCGGTCCATTGGCCCTCAGGGCCTAGAATGCTCTCAGTTAGTATGTGGGCCCTCAGTGGGCCTGGGTAGGTAGCTATCAGCAGTCTTTGGGGCCCTCAGTAGGTCTATGGGGCCCTAAGTCGGCCTATTGGGCCCTTCAGTTGGTTTATGAGGTTCTCAAACAGCCTGTGGGGACCTCAGTCAGTGTATGGGGCCCTCAGTAAGTACATGGACCTTCAGTGGGCTTAGATCGCTCTCAGTTGGTTTGTGAGACCTTCGGTGGGCCTGGAAAGGTAGCTATCAGTCAGCCCTTGGTGCCCTCAGTCGGTCTGCGGGGCCCTCAGTCGGTTTATTGGGCGCCCAATTAGTATGTGGGGCCATTCAATTGGTCTATGAGGCCCCCAAATGGTTTGTGGGCCCTCAGTGTCCTGCGTGGCTCTCAGTCGGTCTGTGGGCCCTCAGTGACCTGGGTCGTTCTCAGCCGGTCTTTGGAAAATGAGACACTCAATCGGTGTGTGGGCCCTCAGCTGGTATGCGGGGCCCTTAGTCAACCTGCGGGGCCCTCAGTCGGCATATGGGGCCCTCAGTCGGTTTATGGGCCTGGGGTCATCAGTCGATCCATTGACACTCAAAGGGTCTGGAATGGTCTCAGTTGGTTTGTGGGGCCCTCAGTGGGCCTGAGTAGGTAGCTTTCAGTCAGGTTCGGGGCCCTCAGTCGGTCTATGAGGCCTTCAGTTGGTATTTGGGGCCCTTCAGTTGGTCTATGGGAACCTCAAACGGTTTGTGGGTCCCTCGGTGACCTGAATGGCTGAGACTATCAGTCGGTCTGCGGGTCCCTCAGTCGGTATGTGGGGGCACTCAGTCGGTCTGTGGTGCGCTTAGTCGGTCTATGGGGCCCTTAGTAGGTCTGTGGGGCGCTCAGTCAGTCTATTGGGCTCTAAGTTGGCCTATGGGGCCCTTCAGTTGGTTTATGAGGCTCTCAAAGAACCTGTGGGGACCTCAGTCAGTATATGGGGCCCTCAGTAAGTACATGGGCCCTCAGTGGGCTTATATCGCTCTGTTGGTTTGTGGGTCCTTCGGTGGACCTGGAAAGGTAGTTATCAGTCAGTCATTGGGGCCCTCAGTAGGTTTGCGGGACCCTCAGTTGGTCTGTGGGCCCTCAGTTGGTCTGTGGGCCCTCAGTTGGTCTGTGGGCCCTCAGTAGGTTTGCGGGACCCTCAGTTGGTCTGTGGGCCCTCAGTTGGTCTATGGTTTATGGGGTCCTCAGTTGGTCTATGGTTTATGGGGCCCTCAGTCCCGAAATTTGGTCCTCATAATACGCAGGCAGGCAGTTAATAGTTGTTCAGAGGCTGAATGACGCGATGGTAGGTAAAAGGCAAGGTTACTTTACTAATTAGTAGGTACTGGACAGTGTGCAGTAATTGCCCAAAAGCCGCAGCTCTAATGGGGCTCCACTCTCCAGGCACTACAAGTTTTGAACATGGTGATCAACTTTATCTAACTGAATACAAATCAAACATGTTTGAAAGCAGTTTTATTTTTAATGGAAGCAAGGTATACTTCCGTCTTTTTTTTGTTCAGTTAATCAGTTAAACTACCATCAAAAGTAAAAACTTACGTTTATAAATACTCTTGATTTTGCAATGTTTGTTTTCTGCTATCATTCATTGCTACTCTGCGTATTTCTCTCTACTGTGATATTGCTTTCCTAGGCCATGGATGAATTATAAATGGATAGGATACTCGCCCGATTCCAGCGACCGATCAGCGGCTGCGAGGCCACCTAGCGGCGAAACCTGCGAACTACGGCTATCGAGGAGAGACTGCGTCGCGATGCATGCGGAGGTGGCCATGGGCCGCGAAATGGATGAATATACATGAGGAACCCGTGAGGAACCCGTGAGGAACCCGTGAGGAACCCGTGAGGAACCCGTGAGGAACCCGTGAGGAACCCGTGAGGAACCCGTGAGGAACCCGTGAGGAACCCGTGAGGAACCCGTGAGGAACCCGTGAGGAACCCGTGAGGAACCCGTGAGGAACCCGTGAGGAACCCGTGAGGAACATGTATGGAAGTGTTCAGAGCATCGTTGACTTTCTGAACAGCAGCACCAAGAGGAATGCTGTTTTCCAGGCAGCAGTCAGCTTCAAGTGTCCAGAAGCATCGAAACAAAGGCTGCAAAAACTGTGCGCAACGAGGTGGGTGGAGCGTCACGAGGCTCTATATACATTCATCGAGCTTTTCCCAGCCATCGTGCTCACACTGCAGCAGATATCGGGATGGAGTGACGCGACCAGCGCCAGCAAGGCCGAGCCACTGCTGAAAGCAACCACAGCGCCGACCTTCATGCTCAGCTTGTTCGCGACGGCAGACGTGATGAGCATCACCAGGCCAGTAGCCGTTCAGCTTCAAGACAAACAGCAAGACCTGGCGCAAGGTCTGCAGCTCATCGACAGCGACAAAGTGAGCCTGAAACAAAAAGAAGCAGAGTCCATCCAGGAATTCCACAGGATATTCGAACATGTGGAGGAAGTCCGTACGCAGACAGCACCAGGGGAGCCGATACATGTCCCAGGTTCGGGTGAGAGGGAGGCAAAGCGCAAAGGCTTACAGACGCCAGACCCAGAGACCTACTTCCGAACCACAATCTATGAGCCACTCCTGGGGGACCTCATTGATCAGCTCCAGTTCCGCTTTTCTAAGCAAACTCAAAAAAGCATGCTTCTCTGTAAACTGGTGCCCGGACTCCCATCATTCGAGGAGAGCGGCGACGAGTTCTTCGTTGAAGCGTTGGAACTGTACCGGACAGTGCTACCTCCCCACACTCAAGTAGCCGCAGCCGGCGAGCTGAGAATGTGGAGGAGCATGTGGGCTGGGAAGCCACGGTCCCAGAGGCCAGCAACGTTTATCGACGCATTCCGCCGCTGCCCAAGGACCTGCTTTCCTCTGGCGTGAGGTCTACTGCGCATAGGTGCCACGCAGCCGGTCACAACGGCCAGCGTAGAGAGGAGCTTCTCTACACTGAAGAGGGTAAAAACCTGGCTAAGGAACCGGATGGGAGAGACGCGCCTCAGCGCGCTGGCGATGATGGCCATCCACCCTGAGCATGTTCCATCACCAGAGATGATCCTGAACAACTTCATGCTCCAGAAAAGACGACGCATCAACTGAGGCGTAAGTTCAGAATCAGTGACTAGTACCGGTGTTATATGAACAAATTATATACAGCTTTTTAAACTGGGTCGTACTTAATGTAGAATAGCAGTTTGTATTCGATATATCATGTGATGGTTGAATGAGAACCGCAAATTAAACGTATTTGCTAAAAAAAATTGGTCCCGATTGGTTTTCAACAAAAGCCACATAGTGACTGGTGCAGCTATTCGTTGCTAAAACAGTCGTGAGACGTTTGAATAATGAACGAGAAGAGGCTAGTAAAGTTATGTGAACTTCTTCCCACGAAACTGTAGGTAATGTAAGCTTCAACCTCTGGCCCGACATCTTTGTTGACCGTATTTGCACTTAACAATTTAGCTGCTCATTTACCACAATTACTAATTTACCACGATTTATAGCCCGATGTTAATTATGAAACGAGTCGAAACCAGTCAGCCTTGTTATGTGCACTTCTGTCTTCTCCTAATCCAACTAGTGATACGAGCGAAATGGCCTAGCTTCAGCTAATCAAATATCGCCTGAACCGATTCCCCGGTGCACCCACGTTTCCAACCAGACCTTTGCCATCTCAGATCCTGCCGTCGTCTCCGGATCGGCGGCGGCCGGTACATCGGCGGCCACGAGCGCCGAGACTCTCCGGTGCCGGCCAAGACGTGATGGCCCTGTCGGATCCTGATGGTACGCTCAAGTTTGTACAGCTTTTTGAAGCCTGTTGTATTTACAAATTAAGCAGCTATCAATTAATAATTTAACATGATTTATAACTGAGCCGCTATGGATTATAAAACGAAGCGAAACCACTACCAGTCAGCCTGACTTATGTGCACTTCTGTCTTCTCCTAATCCAACTATTGATACGAGCGAAATGGCCTTGCTCGAGCTCCTCAAATATCGCCTGAACCGATTCCCCTGTTTACCCACGTTTCCAACCAGGCCTTTATCCATCTCAGAGCCTGCCGTCGTCTCCGGATCGGCGGCGGCCGGGACATCGACGGCCACGGACCGTGGAGTCTTCCTCCGGCGCGGTAAGTACATGACACGAGTACGACGTCCCTGTCGGATCCTGATTGTAAATGGTAAGTTCCTGTAGCATGCATATTGCATATGTTTTGTGGGTCTCGCTTCTGTGCATACTTCCATAATCCATGACAAGATTAGATGAAATATTATAATATCATCATTCATCAGTTAAAATTTTGCCTCTTAATACTTAAACGCGCATCTCTACCGTTTGTGCAATCGGTGGTATACGTTCACGGTGCTGCCATGTAGTGCCCTGCGTAAGACTAAGAAAAGCGTGATGTAATTATTTGAAAACGTTGTACAATGTTAAATGTATGCTACGTAGACCGGAAAGACTTACACCAAACATCCCCTGGACTGAAGCAACGAATCACATTCCACATTGTTTGTGCAATAATGTGAACGCAAGTTGCATTGTTTTGTGAGGAACTTTGTCTAACATTTTAAGGAGAATTCACGTTTACATATAAACCGACATTGGAAAATTATGGGCCTTCAATTTTGTGGGCCCCAAGCACACACAGTGGGCCCTCAATCTGTTGCGGACCACCCCCCCCCCCCCCCCCCCCCCGGAGCTAAATCCTAGCTACGCTACTGGGTGTGGACAATGGACGACAATGGACGCGCGCACACAAGTGTGGCGTGGACAATGGACGCGATGCCATCTCTCCGGACCGGTCCAGCAGCGGATCGGTCTGCACGCGCCTGCAAACGCAAACGCGACCCAGATTGATAATCCCGTCTCGCCGTTACGCAACGAGCCATTGTGCGTGCGGCGGGCTCACGGGAGCCGCCGGAGGTAACCGGTCCTGCGTCCTCTTTTATCGCATATATAAACTCGCTCACCCTACGTTCAAGCAAGTAGTAATATATACACTCTCTTCCCGGCAGCGCTACCGTGTGTCTCAAGGCGCCACGTCGGTTGAGCCCGGAAGATGCTCTTCGACACAAGGTCACACGGGCCCGTGCCCTCCCCCCTTACGAAATGCGGGGCCCCTCTGCGGAGGCCCCGTGGTGCCCCTCTGAGGCGGTCCCGTGGGGCCTCTGTTTGGTTGTAATTTTTGTTTGGCGCATTTTGTGGAAATTTGTGGACTGCCATGGTGACGTCACGGCTACCAAACAACTTGCGCCCCCCTCCCCGGGTGCAAATTCCCGAAGTTGAAGTATAGCGACCATTCGCACCTATTAATTTGATTGGTCGAATTCACTTGGATGTGACATCACAGTGACGTCACAGTCTCCTTACGTACCCTGCCATGTACGATATCGTGTGTACTGTGCATGGTGGGGTGTAAGTGCGTGAAAAAATACATGCCTTTCAAAATTGCTATTAACTTCTATTGGCGCGCCTCGACAGGTAATAGAAAACCGATGTTGAAATATAAACGCATTTTCTGCTTTCTAAACACAGTTATCGCACGTGTCAACTGAACTGACTTGCTCCGTGCTCGTTTCGTGGAATCTCTGGGTGGAAAATTACGTATGTACCGAATGAAACCCGGAAATCCCCATACCATGGTGTATTGCCGATCACGTACCTCCACTGAGACAACCTGCAACTCTGTATTTAAAATTAAACGATCTTACCTTCTAATATTACGTATGCGATCGAATGTCGAAATAAATATGTATTATCGAAATATTCCGGGAATAATTGTCTAACACTTGCTATTTTGGTCGCCCGCCTGTTTTCAAGTATAAACAAAGCAGTATAATATAATGCAGACGCCGAATATAGGTACCCACTGTTGCCTATCGATCTGACAAAATGTAAACGGAGATAAAATGCACTTCTGCCTGACGACCGCGCCGTAACGAGAATAAACTTAAACTATATGTTTCAAATAGTGCGCACCGAGGCTAAGCGCATCACACACAGCGATCGCTTCGATTATTGTCGCGGCCCAGCATCCCATTCAGGGAGGTGCCAACCTCCCCCGGTGGTATAATGGACTCGCCCAGCAGTTATGACGTCATCTCTAATTCCGAGTACGAATGATCACTAGACTTCGGGAATTTGCCCCCCGGGTAGATGGGCTCCCATCTGCGTTCCATGTCAACTGAACCAGTGATCGGAGTGACAACTGAACCAGGGACAACTGAACCAGTGACAACTTAACCAGTGACAACTGAACCAGTGACAACTGAACCAGTGACAACTGAACCAGTGACAACTGAACCAGTGACAACTGAACCAGTGACAACTGAACCAGTGACAACTGAACCAGTGACAACTGAACCAGTGACAACTGAATAAGGAGACAACTGAGCCAGTGACAACTGAACCAGGGACAACTGAGCCAGTGACAACTGAACCAGGGACAACTGGGCCAGTGACAACTGAACCAGGGACAACTGGACCAGTGACAACTGAACCAGGGACAACTGAATCAGGGACAACTGAACCAGGACAACTGAACCAGGACAACTGAACCAGGGCAAATTAACCAGGACAACTGAACCAGCGACAACTGAACCTGTGACAAGTGAACCAGTGACAGCTGAACCCATTGACCTATATAAGTATAGACGAACTACTCCAGCTGTTGCGCCGCCCGGTAGCCGTTCCCGCTAGAGGCGACACTAGCGCCGCAGCGGAGAAGGCATGAGTTAGCGCGGAAATGCTTTTGTTATGGCGGAGAGGCGATATTTGACGATAATTACAGTGAACGTTCAGGCTGAATATTTTTATTCCATGTTATTCATTATGAATGTCTCTACGTCCTCAAACTTTTTCCAGTACGCTACCTCACGCAGTTTTTGAGTTACAGATCGGCAAATATCGCCCTTCCGCCATAACAAATGCATTGCCGCGCTAACTCAATCCCTTCTCCGCTGCGGCGCTAGTGTCGCCTAGCGGGAACGGCTGCCGGGCGGAGTAGTTCGTCTATACCTATATATGTCAATGGCTGAACCAGTGACAACTGAACCAGTGACAACTGAACCAGTGACAACTGAACCAGTGACAACTGAACCAGGGACAAGTGAACCAGTGACAACTGAACCAGGGACAAATGAACCAGTGGCAGCTGAACCGCGACAAATGAACCAGGACAACTGAACCGGCGACAACTGAACCAGTGACAATTGAACTAGTGATAACTGAACTAGTGACCAGCCACACCGCTACCGACTCTAGTCACACCATCCCGACTCCAGTCACACCACCCCAGCACCGCCACCAACTCCAGTCACCCCAGCACCAACTCTAGTCACACCGCCACCGACTCCAGTCAGTAGTCACACCGCCACCGACTCCAGTCACACCGCCACCGACTCCAGTCACACCACCACCGACTGCAGTCACACCGCCACTGATTCCAGTCACACCACCCAGTCACACAGCCACCGACTCCAGTCACACAGCCACCGACTCCAGTCACACCGCCACCGACTCCGCTCAGTTGTCACTAGTTCAGTTGTCACTGGTTCAGTTGTCACTGGTTCAGTTGTCACTGGTTCAGTTGTCACTGGTTCAGTTGCCACTGGTTCAGTTGTCACTGGTTATGTTGCCACTGGTTCAGTTGTCACTGGTTCAGTTGTCCTGGTCCGTACCTAATCGTTGAACTTTGCGCAGATACAACAGCAAATATTTGTCTGATTGCATTTGTTTTGCGGCATCCAGCAGATCCGTTGATTTGTGACATATTACATATTACAAGTTTTGCAATCGACCGGTGAACAAAGACACTAAGCGCGATCTAAGCTTCAGGCACCCGCGCAATAATGTTGTGTACGGCGGCCGGCCGGCCGCGTCCCCCGCCTTCTACGTCACAGCGACTCCGGGGTCGCTGCTACTAAATTAGTGTTTGTCACCACTTTTTCGGCCGGAGTGTTCTACCTGGTTTATACCAGGGGGGTCCACTCCACCTATTTAACATGGGGAAAAGGGCGACAAATATTAGCAACGTCCGCAGCTCTTGGTCTTGTTCACGCATCTGCTCATGAGCCAGATTTTGCTGCCAACAGCTTTTTGGCCAATCAGCGTTTGACACTCCACGCTCATTGGTCGACGGCTGATGACGAGGATGTGGGTCAAAATAGCCGAACATTTGCTTACGTAACGTTAATTGCATGGCGCCGGGCGGATGGCATGGGTTTCTAGGAGCTTTTCGAGGATTTTTCCTAGTTTGAGAAAAGTTGAGAGTTATACAAATGTATATGTGAAAGGTCAATTAATTCTGATGCGATGTAACGCGACGTATTTACTATTTAGAGACCGCACGGAGCGGGAGAGCTCCTGCCACGTACCGCGCCCTGGCGCGTGCGTTGCCAGGCAACTAGAGTTGCAGAATTCTGGTCCCAGCGTCCCAGCGCTGGGACCAGACCTGGTCACGACCGTGACTGAAGCTGCGACTGGCAAGGCTAGCGCCGGGTTAGCATTGCAGCGCCGTGACTAAAGCTGTGACTTGCCAGCTCATGCCGTGGCCGTGACTGGGCTGTGACCAAAGATCTCCGATTTTCTGCACTGGTCTCCACAGGCAACAACACATTGCGTCGCGCCGTGGCGCCCACTAGCGGATCGAGGGGGAGGGGGGAGGGAATGGCGGCCATACCCCCCCCCCCCGACAAACTTCTAGACAAACCTGAAATCGGAGCAAAATTGACACATTTCCTGATATAGAAGAAAATCCAAGCAACTTTTACTAAGGAAGTTTTTTAAATCAGCTGCCAACGCATAAGCAAGCGAAATCCGATGAGTTTTTAGAATTGTGTGAGACTTTTTGGAATTCCCCCCAAAAGAAAGTGCCCCCCCCCCCCCCAAACCACTGTTCTGGACCCGCCAATGGCGGCGCCTGGTGGGCCGGCGTCGGCTGGAGACGCGGTGAGCGGTGCTGTGCTATATCTATATGAGCGGTGCTATATCTTGGGAACTATGATAGCTAGGAACGAACGGAAAAGGCAACCGAAAGCTCATGCAAAATTAAATCGCCTGAGTGTTATCAAATTAACAAAAGTTCAGGTCAACAGTTTAGGCCCCAGAGGTCACCAAAGGTCATGTGGGCATTATTTTCCCACAACGCTTTCATAAATACCGTTGTATTGGTTAGACATATAACAATGATTTTAACACTATCGTGTTTGTCCCGTCAAGGCGCTTCGAACCATAGTAATGGTGACCTAGTTAGATCAACTTCAAAATTTGACCTCAGGTCAAGGTCATTTGGTGACCAAGGTAGGTGATGTTGCATATGGGGCGACGCGACTCGACGAGAAAGCACAGTGGTGTCGTTTGCACGTCTCTATCTTTATTATATCAAGAGTTATTGGCAAAAAGTGCTGGTGACCTGAGATGACCTCAGCTCACCTTGCAGAGGTCACAGAGCAATAATTGCACCCGGGTCATCAATAATGAGCTAAAATAGTATGATTCTTAAAGAATTTGCCTGATCTAATGCATTTTCTCTGAATAGGAAGCATTTGTATGTTTTCCCATTTACTTATAATGGGAGGTCACGAAATTGACCTGACCTTAGGTCACCGATACAACAAATCCGAGATATACGAATTGTAGGTGCATATGTCTGTATGCAATCCTGAAAGTTTCAAATCTCTCTGACAAACACTGGCTTTGGCACGACCGCAAACATTTTTGGAGATAAGATCACTTGACGTGACCTGGTGACCTGACCTGAGATGACCTGCAGTTAAAACTTCCACAAAATGTTGGTAATTGATGCCCGAATAGCTGTGCCAAATTTGGTGGCGCTGTGAGCTGCCGTTTAATCGCTATTCCCGAGAAGAAAAAACTCCGGGGGGTCAAAATGACCCCCATACCACCAGGGCGAGGGTTACATATATACCTTTGATCAATATTTAGGCGCATTTCAGCCACTCTTTAGGACTAAAAGTGGGCATTCTCATAAACAGAAGAAAACGAACTTAACATCTGTGCCAAAAACGCATTTTATTTACCACCCGGTGACCCGGTGAGGTCATAAGTTGGGTCAGTTTACGTGTTAAGTCAATGGTGAAGGGAAAACTTCAAGCCCACGTGACGTCATGTCACGTGACGCTACCAAATCCTCTCCGTTGGGGGCCGGTTTATACAGCCTGGATTTCAACCAACATTTTTGAAGAAAAAAATCGGGATTTTGTGTGATTGGTGTAAGTTATTAGTAAAGTAACCTTGGGTGTAAGTGATAGTGAAAATTTCTTTAAAACTAAAAACAAAACGGAAGAAATCTGAGGTAATTATGACAAAGGGTTGATTATCAGGATGTGTTAATCCTTCTTCCTATGTCAATGTTCTGCTGTTGAATGTGGTGATTAAAATTTGTATAATGATAATTGATGGTGATAGGTATGCTCACAAAACCTGGTGACATGTTTATTGTTAGTTTTCATTTTTATATTGCTACTTCTGATTCCTCCATGAGCCATTGTCATTGAGATGTAATGAGCATGTTTTATGGGCCAAATATAACCATTTTTGGGTAATTGTTCAGTAATCTAATTCACCTCCCCAGTTAATGGTGTTCTTGAGGTTCCTAATATAAGAAGACAATTGTATTACAACAGACAGAAAAGTGTACTGTAATACCTTGCTGCTTGCTTGGTGCGTTGCTGAACCTACCAGGGGGCGCCAGCCCCCCCCCCCCCCCTGGACCCCCCAGACCGTCTTGTAGAGCTAACTACAGCTGTCAGCTAACTACTCTTCTTACCTTACCATACCTTAGCACATGCAGGATTTTGATAGGCCACTTGGCCTGTGGGGTCCTGATCGCAACAAGCTTGAGGACAAACTCAGATAATTAGTCAGGTATGACATAAGTGAGGTCTGTCCAGTGTTTATCTTGACCTTGGCGGGCCTTGCATTGGTTGACAGAAAAGGACAGGACTACATCAGGTGGAAGGGAGTTCCAATCATTTACGGTTCTCACTCTGAGGGTGTTCCTTCAGACCCTGGAGGAGGCCTGGGGTTTCCTGATCTTCCATCTGTGTCCTCTTGTTGCCAGATTCTCGTCCCCTACTTCTGCTGTCACTGCGGGTGCAAATAACTGACTTGGATCTACATCAAGTCCATCATGAGAACCGCAATCATGTCCTCTCGCTGTCTTCTATAGTAGAAGACAGTAGTTTTCCACTCTCATATTTTTAGCCAGAATTGTCCATGCTGCACCCCAGCTCCAAAGCAATCCTGGGGCCCTGCTAACAAGTTTACTGTCTTCATTCCACAAGTCTTCCACACCGGTCTTGGTTTTGAGTCTAGAGTTGGTATATCTCCAGAATACCTTTGGTTCCGTTTCATTTCCTCAGCAAGCTTATTCTCAACGTTTTTCACAAATTTCTTGTTAGCCTTCAAAGCTCATTTCTGCATCTACAAAACCGAGCATGGTCAGTGGAGTCCCTTGAGTGTTTGTATGTGCTCGACAGTGTCTTCTTGCACTTGAGTTGCATGGCATGACGATCCATATAAAGGTTCCGCTTGTGGGATGCGTGTCTCACTTTGGGAACAGTGGCATCTATTATGTACTTCAGAGTGTTCTTGAAGGATCTGTAGGCTTGATGGGTGTCTAAATCATGCAACATGTTCCAGTCTATTCCTTGAAGCAGATGACGTAGCTGATCATAGTTGCCCCTATTGTAGTTCAACTTGGCACTCCCTAGCTCCTTCTTGTGAGTAGGTATAGCATGCCAGACCAAATAACAGGACAATATGATCACTGTTGCCTAGAGCAGATAGGTACCTCAAGTTTCTGACCATCCCTTCTTCATTAGTTAAGATCAAGTCCAAGGTGCTTGGTGTTTGGCCCACTCTGAACCTAGTAGGCTCTTTGACATGTTGGGTGAGAAAACAGTCATCTACTAACTCTAGGAACCTGTGCTAATAGTGTGAGTCTGCTTCACCAGAGAATCTACGGTTCTAGTCTATTTGTGGAACGTTAAAATCTCCCACAATGGGTGATTGTGGTGTGTGATAAAATAATCTTCCTCCATTAGGACCACAAGAACACCATAAACTGGGGAGGTGAATTACTGAACTAATACCAATTTTTGGAGGATACTTAGCCTTGAGTTATT
>JAXIVJ010009268.1:0-51799 GCA_036785665.1 Chirona hameri
GCTACTGTTCTGTTTTTGTTTTTGTTTTTTGGGGGGAGGAGGGACCTATATATCAAAGATACTCGCCCACCCCGTAGTCCGGCCTATCGTCATATGCCGCCGCGGGTGGGGAGGGGACCCCCCCCCCCCCCCCTCCCCCTCCGGGGCGGGGAACCGAATGACTTGCGCCAGTAGCCAGCCTCGTGAACCCGGAACCCTTGGGGAGCTCCTGGAGGTAGAAGGCAGGGGTACAGCCAGCGGGGGGAGGGGGGGGGGGGGCAATCGCCCTCCCCATTCGGATACAGAGGATATCATGACCAAGTTTTTTTTTGTCAGCTAATTGACCTTCACAAAGCTGCAGAGTGGTTATGAAACCTGCGAGAACTTTTGCCACCTCTAATGCAAACCCTAGTGGATGGTGCAAAACCGCAGGAGCAAAGGTGGAGCAGGATGTGCTCGGCAAAAAAACATTTAGACCTTTTCACATGTCGACAAAATGACATTCGGCAAAAAGGCATTTCGACTTTTTCACATGTCGACAAAATGACATTTCGGCAAAAAGGCATTTCGATCTTTTCACATGTCGACAAAGTAACATTCGGCAAAATTACATTTCGACTTTTTCACATCTCGACAAAATGACATTTCGGCAAAAAGGCATTTCTCCTTTTCACATGTCGATAAAATGTCATTCGGCAAAAAGCATTTCGATTTTTCACATTTCGACAAAATGACATGTCGGCAAAAAGACATTTCGACATTTGACACATCGGCAAAACGGCATTTCGACAAAAAGGATTCGCCATTTTGCTTTCGGCATATTCACATTTCGACAAAAATACATGTCGTCAAAGTGTCCTTCGACAATATGCATTCGCCAAAATGACATTCGCAAAATGACATTCGCCAATGTGTCCGGACACCGGTAAAATAGTTAACCCGCGCCGTGCCGGTGGGGGGGGGGGGGCGTTTAGACCCCCTAAAGTTTTTCGAGGATGGATCACGGAAAAACGGTGGGGCGCAGCTCCGCCGTTTTTGGCACAGCTGTTCGGACATCAATTACCCACATTTTTGTAAAATTATTGATCTCTTAGTCATCTCAGGTCAGGCACCAGGCCAGGGCACGTGACCCACCTCCAAAAAAGTTTGCCGTCGTACCACAGCCAGTTTCTGGCGTTAGTTTCCAACCTACGGGATTTAATAATGGCATTGCCATAGGTACATACAATTCGTATATCTCGTATTTTGTATATCGGTGACCTAAGGTCGGGTCAATTTCGTGACCTCTCCATTATAAATCAATGGGGAAATATTCAAATGCTTCCTATTCCCAGGATACGCATATCAGTCCTTCTGGATAATGTTATACTATGTCATTATTGATGATCCATGTGCAATGTATGTGCAGTGATCCCTACAAAGTGGCAGCGGCGCCAAATCTCATCCCATCCCGATGATCAACGCTCCACCAACAGGCCAGCTGATTCGAATGACTGCCGCTGCTGGCTAATAACGGCACGTTATATAACACGGACCGCTCAAACAGCCACACTCATATTTACACGGGTTATATAACCAGAGGCCTGTTCAAGGGGGCTGCGGCCGCCGCGGCTGCCGCGGCCAAAAGGCGGAGCTTAATTTGAACAACCTTGAACACTTTTGCGGCCGCTGATGGCGGCTTCTGGATGACCCGAGGTCAGAGGTCACCAAGACTTGTTGTCAAACTCTCGACAGCATTGAAGATAGAGAAGTGAAACCGGCACCAATGTGTTTGTCTGGTCGAGACACGTCTCCCAATATGCAACGTGACCAACTTGGGTCACCACTTGACCTAGCCATGTCAATTTTGTTAAGTTGACCTGACGTGATCAACAGGAGTTGACCTGACGTGATCAACAGAATATGATTCGAAGTGCCTTGACACGGCATCCGACACGGCGAGGTTTCGTCAGTACGGGCATCCACGGCATCCACGGCGAGGTTTCGTCAATACGGCATCCACGGCATCCACGGCGAGGTTTCGTCAATACGGCATCCACGGCATCCACGGCGAGGTTTCGTCAATACGGCATCCACGGCATCCACGGCGAGGTTTCGTCAATACGGCATCACGGCGAGGTTTCGTCAATACGGCATCCACGGCATCCACGGCGAGGTTTCGTCAATACGGCATCCACGGCATCCACGGCGAGGTTTCGTCAATACGGCATCCACGGCGAGGTTTCGTCAATACGGCATCCACGGCATCCACGGCGAGGTTTCGTCGGTACGGTATCCACGGCATGCCGTACCACGCATTCACGGCATTCGGTAAGACTGGACCCGGTTTGGATGGACCCGGTAAGATTTTGGTAAGAGTGCCGCTCCGCCGAGCCGACCGGACATGCCCTCCTTCTACCTTCCTCTCTACCTCTACCTTCCTCCTCCCTTCCTCTACCTTCCCTCTACATTCCCTCTACCTCTCTCCCCTGCTCTACCTCAAACCTACCTTTTTGGCGATGTCCAGGTCTCGACAGACGAGCGTGTTTCCAAACACCCACTCCATGGCCTTTGTGAGCTGCGGCTCGTGCTGGATGCAGGAGAGCGCCGTCTGCACGTTCTCCTTGCCCACCTGCGGGCGGGACGGGCGACCAGTGTGAAGAACACCGGGATGAGACAAATGGTCAGATGACCCGCAATCAGAAGAGAAGACAAAGCCGATTTGTTGAACTTCCATCGATCAAGATCAGACGAGGGCCGTCTGGGCGGCAGATGGTATAACACCAGGGGAAAGATAGACATCAGAGACTACAGCCTCACTGTGATAAGTTTGATATCAACACTGCACAGGTGGAAGCAAGACAGCGCTTCCAATGCATCCAAACAACTGCAACTGACTCCTCGATTAACACTAGCGGCTACACTAGCGGCTACACTAGCGGCTACACTAGCGATCAGTGACGGCGCACTTTCGCTGGTGATGCCACTGTACCACTGTACCACTGTACCACTGTAGCCACTGTATACTGACTTGCTGAAGCGCTGCGGTACTACATAACGCCGCCCGCGCTGCCATCAGTGGTCACCGTCATCAGCCTCATCATCAGATGATCAGACACTGCGGTCACTCTCATCAGCTGATCAGACACTGCGGTCACCATCATCAGACACTGCGGTCACCATCATCAGACACTGCGGTCACCATCATCAGACACTGCAGTCACCATCATCAGACACTGCAGTCACCATCATCAGACACTGCAGTCACCATCATCAGACACTGCGGTCGCCATCATCAGACACTGCAGTCACCATCATCAGACACTGCGGTCACCATCATCAGACACTGCAGTCACCATCATCAGACACTGCGGTCACCATCATCAGACACTGCAGTCACCATCATCAGACACTGGCGGTCACCATCATCAGACACTGCGTCACCATCATCAGACACTGCGGTCACCATCATCAGACACTGCGGTCACCATCATCAGACACTGCGGGTCACCATCATCAGACACTGCGGTCACCATCATCAGACACGACTGCGGTCACCATCATCAGACACTGCGGTCACGACCATCATCAGACACTGCAGTCACCATCATCAGACACTGCGGTCACCATCATCAGACACTGCAGTCACCATCATCAGACACTGCGGTCACCATCATCAGACACTGCGGGTCACCATCATCAGACACTGCGGTCACCATCATCAGACACTGCGGTCACCATCATCAGACACTGCGGTCACCATCATCAGACGCAGCTCCTGAGGCCGCAGTACTCACCATCCTCTCGGCGTGCTGGATGGTCCGCTGGTCGATGCTCGAGCCGGAGATCTTGTTGAGCGGGACGAAGGTGACGCGCCTCTGCAGCTGTCCGCGCTCTAGAAGCTTCTTACCGACCACCTCCGTATCCACCACGACGTTATACAGCTGGCGGGGGACGATCGGAGCAGGGGTCAGCGGGGTCAAACGCCAGGTCAGCTGCGTCAGGTCAGCTCAACACCGGGGTACGTCTACTCCAGGTAAGGTCAACATCAGGTCAACACCAGTGCACTGTAAGACTGGAAAAAGTAGCCGAATCAGACGCTCTCTTAACGGAATTAATCACCAGAATCAATACACGATGAAAGATGGAAGCTGATGAGCTCAATCAGGCAAACATCAGAGCTCGACAATGCTATGATTAATCTTAATAATAAATAATCGGTAACTACTCAGACTCAGACTGGCGTCACGCCTTTTTTTACAATAGAACCCTACGGTTGATGTCAGAACGAAATCTAGCGACCCTTCCTTTACCCCACTATGACCTGATGATAGCGATGATTTCGGTTCTCAGTTCTCACCCACTACGTTTGACTAACAAGTAACCGTAACATGACTCGCGATGACCCCGTGACCTGTGACATACCCTGGCCGGCCGGCGGTGACCTCCAGCGCCGTGGCCGTGTTCACGTCCTTCAGGTTGAACAGCTTGCCGACCACGCCACGCACCGTGCGCCGGTCAAAGTTCGGCTCGGGGTCCCGGTAGTCGAGAGCGAGCTGTGGGTACCTGCCGAGACCCACGGCGGGACCCGTGTTACGCCGCCACACACCACAGCAGAAGTGTCGCACAGAAGTGTCGCACAGAAGTGTCGCACAGAAGTGTCGCACAGAAGTGTCGCACAGAAGTGTCACACAGAAGTGTCGCCAGAGTGTCGCACAGAAGCGTCGCACAGAAGTGTCGCACAGAGAAGTGTCGCACAGAGTGTCGCACAGAAGTGTCACACATAAGTGTCGCAAAGTGGCACACAGCCCTCCCCCTCCCCCCTCCACCCCCACACTGTCGGCCAGTCACACACACCTCAGTCCTTGCTGTTGTCCAGTCACTGGTCAGCTGGCTGACAACAGCTGAGGATGGAGGCTTCAATGTCACAAAAGTGGCGGTGCTAACTGCTGCTATTACCTCCCCGTTTTTAGTTTTTACAAACGTAGACAATACAACACAAGCATCCGCGATGGAAGGGACTCTTCACAGCTTTGTATGTACCTACACTATATTCAAGAACGGTTTGTAATCCGTCCAAAACTGCAGTTTATTCAACAAACAGCCAACCCACCCTCCAACCAACTAGAAAAACATGAATCCGCATTGCGACAGGATCGACCTTCCACTTATTTGTTCGCCGCCTCGGCCGCGCGGTTTGAGTTGAATTACCTCGACTCCAGCACGTCCAGCTTCTCCCGGAGCCGGTTGACCTCCTGCCTCAGCGCACGCCGCTCCTCTCCCAGCTCCTCAACCTGCTTCTCGTCGTACTGCAGCTGACCGATCGATTTCTGCAAAGCCGACAGTCGGAACCACGTGAGAAAATCGCCAGCAGAGGTCGAGACAAAAGGTGACGCATGGCACTCCGTAGGGGGAGAATCTACGGCCGGCAGTCGGCAGGGGTAGAGGAATCTACGGCCGGCAGCCGACAGGGGCAGAGGCAGAGCAACAGCGTGGAGTGAGGCCGCAAAGTGCTCAAACTCCATAGCGAGAGACAGAATGGTTGCATTAGCAAAAAAGTTGTCCATACCAAGTTCCTTGTTCCCTTGACTACAGCAATCGTACTGTGGCCAAACTTTACCCCCTCTACTCTGCACACATCAGGATCCAGTGTCGCAGGACTCTGCCCACCTCTATCCTGGCTCGACCTCGTTCCTCACAGGACTTTACCCACCTCTATCCTGGCCACCTCAGCCTCATTCGTCACAGCACTTTAACCACCTCTATCCTGGCCACCTCGGCCTCATTCGTCACAGGACTTTACCCATCTCTATCCTGGCCACCTCGGCCTCGTTCGTCGCCGGACTTTCCCACCTCTATCCTGGCCACCTCAGCCTCGTTCGTCACATGACTTTACCCACCTCTATCCTGGCCACATCTGCCTCATTCATCACAGGACTTTACCCACCTCTATCCTGGCCACCTCTGCCTCGTTCCTCACAGGACTTTACCCACCTCTATCCTGGCCACATCTGCCTCATTCGTCGCAGGACTTTACCCACCTCTATCCTGGCCACCTCTGCCTCGTTCGTCACAGGACTTTACCCACCTCTACCCTGGCCACCTCTGCCTCGTTCGTCACCGGACTTTACCCACCACTACCCTGGCCACCTCTGCCTCGTTCGTCACCGGACTTTACCCACCTCTACCCTGGCCACTTCTTCCTCATTCGTCCCAGGACTTTACCCACCTCTATCCTGGCCACCTCTGCATCGTTCCTCACAGGACTTTACCCACTTCTATCCTGGCCACATCTGCCTCATTCGTCACAGGACTTTACCCACCTCTATCCTAGTCACCTCTGCCTCGTTCGTCACAAGACTTTACCTCTATCCTGGCCACCTCTGCCTCGTTCGTCACCGGACTTTACCCACCTCTACCCTGGCCACCTCTGCCTCGTTCCTCACCGGACTTTACCCACCTCTATCCTGGCCACCTCTGCCTCGTTCGTCACCGGACTTTACCCACCTCTACCCTGGCCACCTCTGCCTCGTTCGTCACCGGACTTTACCCACCTCTACCCTGGCCACCTCTGCCTCGTTCGTCACCGGACTTTACCCACCTCTACCCTGGCCACCTCTGCCTCGTTCGTCACCGGACTTAACCCACCTCTACCCTGGCCACCTCTGCATCGTTCGTCACCGGACTTTACCCACCTCTGCCTCGTTCGTCACAGGACTTTACCCACCTCTACCCTGGCCACCTCTGCATCGTTCGTCACCGGACTTTACCCACCTCTACCCTGGCCACCTCTGCCTCGTTCGTCACAGGACTTTACCCACCTCTACCCTGGCCACCTCTGCCTCGTTTGTCACAGAACTTTACCCACCTCTACCCTGGCCACCTCTGCCTCGTTCGTCACAGGACTTTACCTACCTCTACCCTGGCCACCTCTGCCTCGTTCGTCACAGGACTTTACCCACCTCTACCCTGGCCACCTCTGCCTCCATGGTCTGCAGCTGAGACGAGTCGCGCTTATACTCCGCCTCCGTTTTCTTCATGGCCGCTCGCCGCTTGCTCAGCTCCTGACCCGTGTGTTTCAGCTTCATGTCGGCCTGTTTCCGGGAGGTCTCCGAGTCGGCGATCGCAGTCTTCGCGTCTGCCAGGGCGGAGATGAGTCAAATAAAAATCACCAATACTCAAAAGGGAGGCTGGTCAAAATTGCAAACACTCAAAGAGGGCTGTGTTGGATATAAATTGCATGCGGCTGTTTTTCAGTCATTGCAATGTGCTGTCAAAACTGCAGACTTCGTGCCTCTAAAGATACTGAGATTCAGGACACAGGAGGTAAAGCTGTTGTCACACCTCGCCTAGAACCCTGTCAGACACCGACTGTGACCAATATCGGCAGCAGCAGCAGCGTGTGACAGCGCACTAGAAGAGCCCATCTGACAGAGTACGTGGCAGTCCGGTCAGCTCCCGTAGCTAACGTGTCCGCCCCTGTAGCTCAGTTGGGAGAACGCCGGACTTCTGACCTCACCCGGTAGTGGCAGCCCGGGTTCGAGTCGTTTCGACGCTCGCTATTTTCCCCTTACTGGGATGACCTGTGGCTGGTGGCAGCGGTCGCACTCAAGGTCAGGTGACGTCAGAGGGCGGGGCGGACCGTGTCCAGGTATGTCGGGCACGTAAAACTTTCGCTTCTAAATTCTGCCGGACGCCAGGAATTGCTTGATCGGGTGGTGGGGTCAGGGCCTGCGCAACAAGCTATGCTTAGCGCGGAGCCTGACCTCGGAAATCCATCCATTCGAAAAATATTCGGACTAAATTTATTTTATTTTTAAAAAAACGTGCGTTGACGCGTCGGCACGCTGTGATTGGAAACTGGACTCCAGTTTCCAGCTCAGTCTCCATTCTGAGACTCACCGATCCGCTCAGCGTGCGACCTAAGCCGAGCTGCTCGTGCGCAACGAGCTGATTAAGGAAATGCATCGTATTGTACCAAAAGCAAACCATCCACAAAAACAGTGGCTATTACGGTTTTCAGTCAGTTGTAAATAGGGCGAACAAACGGATAAAAATAAATCACTCTTTTAAAATGAACTAATCTAGACATGACACATGACACACAGCACAGCGTACGACACTCATCACAGTCAGATCAGGTAACATGGTTCGATGTGAGCAGCTCGACCTTGAGCGCCCTCCTAAACCGTCCCACAGACATCGTAGGGAAATCCGGAGGCAGTGAGTTCATCATGTGGGCGGCTCGATACCCGAATCTCCTTTTCCCCGGCCTCAGTACGCGCCCCAGGCACAAACAGCTGATCGTCCTGCCTAGTACACCTACCGCGATCGGGCCGTTCACGATTGGCAGTAAACAGGTCTGCGAGTGATTCCGGCTGGCCGGTACTACGGATTTTCTGGAGCAGGCACAGGGTTTGATAGTGGGAGAGACTAGGAGCGTCAAGCCACCGAAGTGAATCACGCACAAGCCCGATACGTGGTCATATTTACGTTTTCCCCGAGATGACTCGAGCCGCAAAGTTAATAACCTTCTCGATGCGAAGGTGATTTTTGGCGGAGCCGTTGCCGTAAACAACCAGACAGTATCGGATGTGGGAGATCACGAGGGCGTTGACGATTTCCGGGAGGGTTTCGGGTGGAAGGTAGTGTCTGAGGTGGGACAGGCCAGTCAGGATGCCGCAGCATTTACGTGAGACGGCAGTCACATGAGGGTCCCACGAGAGATGCTGATCAAAGATAACTCCAAGGTTTTTTACTTGAGTAGTGGGGGTCAGGGAAGTACCGCGGAAGTTAACCGTAAAGGACGGAAGTGAGCGCAAATTTTGTCGGGTTCCGAGTGTGAGAAGCTCGAACTTGGTTACGTTAACTTTGAGGCCGTTGCTGTGAAAATAGCCGCCAAGAGAAGATAGAGCAGATTCCATGCGAGCGATAAGCGCTGGCAGGCAAGATTTGGGTTCTGAGACTAAGACCTGAGTGTCGTCAGCGTACTGCACTACGAATGCATCGGCTACATGGAGACTCAGGTCATTGGCAAAAGCGCAAAAGAGGATAGGGCCGAGGGACGAACCTTGGAATACTCCCTGATTGATAGCTCGAGGGCATCGGAAGGCTTCCGCTTCCGGACGCATATCCCGTCAGAGTGATGCCATGTTGGCTGTCGCATTACTATCAGGATCATTGCCAATGTGAAGTCGGACAGACATGCCAGCCGATGCCGACGTTGAAAAACTTAAATTTGTCTGAATACATCAACCAACATAGCGTCATTACCGTACATAAGCTGATTGGTAGCGTTTACCCCGTTGCCTGGGACTGGGACGAGTGGAAATAATTACGGTACGTTAACCAAATGCTCTACACAAAACATAACGCCAGTACCACTAAAACATTAAATAATCGACAGGCAAAACAAATATGCCTTGCGTCTGCCCCAGCGTCCAACCAACAGTGCCAAGTCCACTCCAGGGGATGTTCGGACCCCGTTAGGCATCAGAGAGCGCGGCCAGAGAGTGGCGCAATCTATGACCACTCCAGCGTCACTCACTCATCAGCTGCTGCGCCAGCGTGGCGTCCTGGCCGTCGTCGCCGCTGAACATGCCCGAGCTGATGGCCTGGAAGCGCTTCTGCGCGACGGTCAGCGCCGAGGCCTGCTGTTCGTCCGCCTCCCGCAGCGAGTCGAATACCGTCTTCAGCTGACCCATCTCCGTCTCCTTCTGCTGCAGAGCTGTCCGGTCCTGTGGTGAGGGTGAGCAGGCCGGGACAACAGGCCGGGGTCAGCTGCTGCAGGGTAGGCTGGGTCAGAGCTGTCCGGTCCTGTGGTGAGGGTGAGCAGGCCGGGACAACAGGCCGGGGTCAGCTGCTGCAGGGTAGGCTGGGTCAGAGCTGTCCGGTCCTGTGGTGAGGGTGAGCAGGCCGGGACAACAGGCCGGGGTCAGCTGCTGCAGGGTAGGCTGGGTCAGAGCTGTCCGGTCCTGTGGTGAGGGTGAGCAGGCCGGGACAACAGGCCGGGGTCAGCTGCAGGGTAGGCTGGGTCAGGTGGTGTCTTACGCCGCCTCGGCAAAATCGATAAAAATCATACACCGCTTTTCTTCAAATCCAACGCATAAAGCACGACCCAGACACCATCAGAAAAAAACAAATATCCACTGGAGACGAAAGGCGCTATGAGAGTTGTTGTTGTCACCGACTTGTGATGGGTGACGTTAGCTGTCCAACACACTTACATCGGCAAGACTCTTCTGGAGCTGTTTCTTTTTATTTTCCTCAGCCTTCATGCTGTCCTTGATTCCTTTCACAGCAGCCATGGCCTTGGCCTCGACCTTGATGTCCTCCTCCAGCTTACCCTCCAGAGCGTTCAGGGTACCGCCCGTCTCCTGTTGGCGGAGAGATGAGCAGAGCATGTATGTAAAACACAAACATTTGTAAGTAACGAAACTGTAAACAAATGCAACCAAATCAACCACAAAATATCTACCACAGTTAGAGGCTGAAGGTCTCCCTTATTGTCACTTCTTTTTTGTAAACACTACCTTTTAAGCTACCTATTGGTAATTAAATGCGTTAATAATTGGACAACTTTCTGACGACCCAATATTTCGAACAGCTATACGCGGACAACCACGAATAATTTTGGACATCAGACAAAATTCGGACAATTTTCACAGAAGCCTCGTTAAGAAAGAGGTGGCATCGCCAACACAACCAGTACGTCGATTTGACTCTGACCGTATCGCGCTGATGTTGCAGCTGCACAATCTCCTCCTCGAGCTTGCCGATGTCCGTGTGGCCCTGTTCGATCTGCGCGCGCACCGTGCCGATGCCCTTCTGAACCTCATGCTCGTCCGACACGGCCTTCTTACAGCCCTCCTGCCGAGTCGAGCGACCACGCCGTCAGACCAGGTGATACACACATGGGTGGCAAATCACTGGTGATACCGCACCACTTCCTACAGCAGTCATTGGAAGCACCAAATTGCTGCGAAATGCTTTCATTTGCGTTTAACGAGTTTGTCATTTACAACAACAAAAATTACACTTCTTCGTATTTGCTATTTTCGGCAAATGCGTTCTGTAACTTTGCACTCGTCGTGACTGACAGGCGCAGTATGCTGACGACAAAGTGATTCTACCATCCCTGCACACAAGTGAAGACACCTGATTGGTGGTGTACCACCTTTACAAGTGCCAGCCACAACAAAAAAAAAAGATTGTCCACATGCACGTTAAGAAGAAATGAATCAAACCACAGCACACAGTATGCTACAAATTAGAAACACCCACAAATAAGTTGGGTCATAAGTCATCCACAAGTTAGAAAGTCCTCGTTATCCGACTCAGACTCGGACATGCCTGTGCGCTGACGAATTTGAAGGCGATGCAGAACTTGCTGAGGTGTTCGTACTCCCGCTCCACCTTCTGGTACTCGAGGTAGGTGGAGCGCTCCTCCTTCAGCTTGTTCATCGTCGGGTTGATCTCCTCGTCCAGGATCTGTGACGGGGCAGCACAGCGTTAGGTGTGGAAGGGCAGACTCGAGCGCTGCTGACACGGGCGCTGGTACACGGAGGACATTGGAGCGGGCTGGCTGCCGGCGTCACTTAGTACCGAGGGCAGTGTCAATTTCGGCTTAGGAAAGCATTAGCTTGCCTGGAATATATCTATGTTTGTTTGTGATGTTTGATGGGAAACACGATTGTTGGCGCTATAATAGCGCTATAATAGCGCCTTAATAGCGTTATATAGCTCTCTGGTCGTCAGATATGAAACGTACATCATTGATCTCCTTCAGCTTGGCGTCCTTCTTCTCGATGGTCTTCTGCGCCACCTGTTTCTTACACTCATACAGCCGGGTGCCGGCGGCCTCTTCGATCATCGAGAGAATCTGACGGCGGCGCACAGCGAAATTATGACGTCAGAATGGTCCCTAGCAGATCAAGAGGGAGAGAGGTGAACAAAAAAGTTGCTATAAACACAGCAAAACATCCACCGCTACACAAACAAAACAGCTCATATCATGAACATCAACAAGTTATATGCCATCATAATCAATGTAGCAAACCCGTCCAGCGAACGGAGCGCGAAAAGCGCATCAAACAGAATTGCACACCAGCGCACTACAAATCACGCCTCCGACCCCTCGCCAGACTAGGAGCGCCTGAGGTCAGCATCACGCCAGACCCCTGCATCTCGTCCCTCCCACAACTACCCCCCCCCCCCCGTCTCAGTCTGGCGTTACAACTACAAGACTGACCTCGGGTGGCTTCATGTTGAGCACCTTGGTGATGCGCCCCTGCATGATGAGGAAGTGCGGGTTGTTGACGTTCAGCTTCACCGACCGAAACAGGTCCTGCACTCGGTTGTTCTGCACGTTCACGCCGTTGATGGCGTACTTGTTCCGCCCGCCGACGACCACCTGCGTCAGAGGTCAAGGGGCCAGGGATCAGCACACGCAAAGAGTGCACTGCTGACTTAAACAGAGAGCAGCACATGCACCAAGCGTCACAACTTACACATGGTTAGAGGCGAACACAGGCATCACTTTTGTCACATCAACACGGTCTTAGTAAGGCTGATAAGGGCGATGTTTCAACACAATTATAGGTACAGGCTGCTAACATGGGAATACCATGGTCACATCCAGGAAGCTCCAGCTCAACTGGACGGCGACCGTGAAAGACACACACCAGTGTGTCGTTGCCCGGTCGTTTGGGCGGACCAGTCACCCCGCCTAGACCCGTCACATAGTGTACACCTGTCGCCCCGGCGGCCGGCCCACCCGTGACCAGATCCGTGAGTGATCGTCTCGCCCTGCCCACCTCACACCACTCACCTGTCTGGTGATGGTGATCTCGTCATACTGCTCGTAACCCAGCGGACTCTCGGCCTTGTCCGTGTTGTCGAACTTGATGGACACGGTCGCCTTTGTGATGCCTGCCTGGCCGTTCTTGTAGACCAGCTCCTGCAGATTTGTCGCACGCACCTGCACCAGAGATAAGTGGGGACAAAAGTCAACCAAGGGGACAGGGACAGAAGTTACGAGGTACAGGAACAGAGGGCAAGGTCAGTCAGATGCACAAGGGTGGTTTGCCACTAGGTCTGTGATGGAATGTGCTATAACATTAAATATACCTGAATATGATATGAAAATGGCAAAACTAAGCCAGAAACAGATGCTCCACTGACCACTGAGGGAGTAAATAGTCCCTCACACATTGTTTGCCCTTTAGCTAGGTGACTTTGCCTTGTGGATACTCACATGACTGAGGTTGGTGATGCCGAGGACGAAACATATGCCATCTAGTATATTAGACTTGCCGCTCCCATTTAATCCAGTAATGGCATTGAACAAGGGGTCAAATCCTGTGATTTCAGTCCTCTGGCCATATGACTTGAAGCCATCAATAAGCATAGATGTTATATACATTGTCAAAGGGTTTCTGAAACACATAAAGATCAGTCAAACACAATGTATTGCAGCAATAATAATTGAATTAGATGCTCATAACGAGGCACCTATGTTTAACTATCTGTCTAACCCGCGCACTGCAGGGAGTTTGCGCCGAACACGACCTGCAGAGGGGGGGGGGGGGGATTTTATCTCAGGTCAATACTTGAGGCTCCAGAAGTAAAAAAGGGGGAAATGCTGCTGTTTTGCAAAACTGTTTTTCGCTAATAACTTTTAAACCAATAAAGCTAACGGAAAACTGTTTACGCCATTGTGTTTGTCTCGTCAAGGCGCTTCAATTGATATACAAGGTGACCTTGTTAGGTCAACTTAAAAATGTGACCACAGGTCACGTGACCTTGACCTGAGGCCAAGACCCCCAAGTAGGTCATGTTGCATATAGGGAGACGTGTCTCGACGAGACAAACACACTTTTGTCGGTTTTACTTCTCTATCTTCATTATGACGCGAGTTATTGACAAACAAGTGGTGAACTTGATGACCTCAAATGACCCCATAGGGGTCACTGAACAAAACTTAACACTTGGATCATCAAGAACATCCTATAATAACATGACCCAGAAGTAATTGGACTAATAACATTCATATCTTTGAAATAGGAAGCATTTGAATATTTCCCCATTGATTTATTATGGGGAAGTCACGAAATTGACCTGATCTTAGGTCACTGATATCAAAATTCCGAGATAAACGCGAATTGTAATTACTTATGCCCTCATGACACCCTGTAAGTTTCAAACTAATCGGTGAGAAACTCTGGCTTTAACACAACTGCAAACGTTTTTGGAGATGGGGTCACTTGTCCTGGTCTGGTGACCTGACCTGAGATGACCCGGAAATTTGTTTTAAAGTGTGCGCATTTGATATTCTAACAGGTGTGCCAAAACCCGGCGGCGCGGCGCGCTGCCGTTTTTTGCCATCTGAAAAAACCTGAGGGTGGGGGCGGAAATCCCCCCCCCCCCCCCCCCCCCTGCAGTGTGCGGGTTAAGTCATACATTTGTCATGTGCCTATCACAAAACTATAAGTAATCTTCAGATGAAGTATCAACACATCTTACCTGTTTGCCTGTTGCCTACCTGTCAGCTGACATTAAGTTTGGCATTGTGGAAAAATACTTCACACACAAGGTGACATACACCGACACTTTATAATACATGTATGATGATTGTGAGTTTCAGTTTATGGGCACTCCAACAGCAAAGGTTATATTGTATGATGACACCTTGAACTTCGTCTTCAAAACTGGAAAATTTTGGGCACTACCTGCTATGGCCCTGTTTGGATGTGAATCAGATTCTATCAGATTCAATTATGCATGATCAGTAGGAGCATTTTGGAAGCATGGTCAGGGGATCAGCACTTGGCACTGTTTCAATGAGAGCTGCAATAATGAGATCATCTCCTGCAGTAAGGTTCAGAATGTGGTATTACAGTAGGGTAAACAACTATTATCATGGATGTCAACACTGGACTTTCATGCTATTGGCAGTGTAGAGATGATACCAAGAGCTGATGCACTACAGAATGTCAATAGCATCAATAGCCTGGTGTTTTGACCTACAAAACACCAGACACCAGACCAGACAAACAACCATGTATGTGCCATATGGTTGTTTACCCTATTTGTGATTTTGTTTGTTCAGTTTTGATGGGTCTCTGCTGACGTCAAGACGTCATAGCTTTGGTCTCTGCTGTACCAACCTCAGGGTTGGTACAGCAGAGGATTATGGTACTGAGGCAATCAAGTAGCATTTTACTAGGAGTGGGTGGAGGAAGTGGGTAAGAGGAAGGAAAAGTATTTGAGGAGCATGAAGGAAGTATTATGCTGGGTATTTGGCACATGTTCTGCCATCATAGAATGTGGATGATTGATCTATTTTCACTTTGTGAGACATAGGTATCTGCTATATACAATGGCTATTCCATGACAAGTCAAAACACATCGAAATAATTGGGCATAGGTGTTGCAGCATCCATACTTCATGCACACAGCAAGGCACACACCTCAACACAATCTTTCATAAACAAGTGCAGTGGATAAAAAACTAAGTCTTATGTCCTTGCTCCATCAGGTACTGTTTGAGCTCACATTTAAAACTAGCATAGCCCAAACCAACCAGAGATTCAAATAGCTGATGATTCTCCTCAGTAACAGCTGTGTACAAATAGTGATGCCTCCCAGACTCCTGCTCTGACCATGTAGAGGGTGTCAAAAGCATGCTACTCTGTCAAGTGTCTCTCAAGCACTCTGTCTAATTATTAAGCTTTCCACAAAGTCAAAGTCTTGCAGCTCAGATGGCTCAGATGTAGTCAGAATTTGTATCAGTAACACTAAGTAGCAGTACTTAAACATGCTATCTACATGAATCCAGCCAAGGTCATCAATCACATCACTTTCATGACCTTACTTCCCCTGGCCAGAGACCACCAGCACAGTGAACCTCACTAGCTTCAGACACTGTTTATGCTGTGCTGTGCCACATTGCCAGCACCATAGAGACAAAAAGCAAGTTGCTGAAAACATCAAAACTTTGGGTATAAGTTCAGTAATTCACCTCCCCAGTTTATGGTGTTCTTGAGGTACCTAATAGAAGAGTAGTCAGCTGACTGGAATATTATGACAACTGAAAAGTGGGTTATCTTTGACTGTCTATGAGATGGTCTGAGGGGTCCAGGGGGGCAACAGCCCCCTCCGGTATGGCCACAGCGCAGCAATAAAATGCAAGCAGAGCATTCTAAATGTGGGTCCCTGTGACCATAATAGCTGTAAAGTTTAGGTCAGGTTTTACTACATATCGTTTTAGGTGATGTCATACTTTGGTATTACTGGTACACTTTTCTGTCTGTTGTAGCAATATTTTCTTCTTCTATTAGAGACCTCAAGAACACCATTAACTGGAGAGGTGAATTACTGAACTATTACCAAAGGGTTCCTGATTTAACCGATTCTGCTGGTCACACATCAATGTGACCTCATCCTCACATCAGGTGAGTTTGAACGTCCGCTGACAGATCGAGATTAACAGATGACCTGCCTTCGACTTGAACTTACCTGCTGGTTGTTACTTTCCAACTATCTTGCAACTCAATCCAGATCAGCAATTCAAACAATTATTTCAGAGATAAGGCAATTTTTCATCGTGCCGATTAATTTCACTTTTTTATATTCTATCCATGCCACGAACACTTCGAACCATCGCACCAAGGCCGTATATCATCGCACCATTCCAGTTCTCCTTTTTGTTGTTACGGCTTTTCGTTGGCGCCAAAGATTGTAGTTGGTGCGCCATTATCGGAGGAAATAGCGGGCAATTATTTTGAATGATGTAGAACACGACTACCAATTAAAAGTTTAGCACAAAAGATAATATTTTTCATTCAAATAAGATATGGAGAGAAAACTTGGAAAAATCAACGTACCAGAAAATAATAAAATGCGAATGCACGAAATACAAAAATGAATGAACCAATTAAAAACAAACAAAAAATCGGTATAATATGATTGCGTGAAAAAGCGATCGGACTTCCAAAATCTAAGCACAAAAAAACGAAATTCGATACGTTTCGATTTCTCAGGCCTACTGGAATTTGGTACCAAATTCTTTTGGTTTGGAAAGTACCAAAACAGATGTGTTTTGCCTGTTCTGAATCCCCAGTGGGCAGTGGTTATCAAGGATATGTTATTCCTATTCGCCAAAATGATGCCCAAAAAACATTGGGTGGATCTGCCCATGAAACTACTCATTCTGACGCTTACTCGATCCAGATACGGATAGTGGGGGAAATTGTAATGATAGATCCACATGGCAGCAGTCGCACTGGGGTCCATGGCACTGGCCCCCTACCGACCGGGCGGTCTAATGGCGGCCGCCATCTTGTGCGGACCAAAAAGGCAGCCGGGCGGCGTAAATTTTTTGGTAGACAAAGAAGTGCCACATCTAGCGATAACTACAGTGACTGGCAACAATCTGGCAGCCTGACGATATTTCCGCTACATAGCCGGAGCGCTGTTCGGCTGCCGGCTCTCACGTTAGACAGTGCTAGTGGGCTTGCAGTTGCCTAACAACGTGCGATTCACCAATCAGGAGCGAGAAAACAGTGACGTCACGCGCATATTTTCATATACGCGTGCCCCCTTACGTGACGTCACGTGCTCGCGCGCGAGCGGCATTCCAGCGATTGAAAAAGAGCGCTAGCAGGGCTTGCTAACGGATTTGCTCGCGGGTGTTCGGCAGTCGCGAGCTGACGTCACTCATTATGACGACACTGCCCTGTGTGACATCAGTAAGCGCTCTCGCGAGAGCCGGCCGCCGCACAGTCCGCTCCTGTAGCTCAGTTGGGAGAGCACTGAACTTCTGACCTCACCCGGTAGTGGCAGCCCGGGTTCGAGTCGCTTCGGCGCTCGCTATTTGCTCCTGACTGGGATGGCCTGTGGCCGGTGGCAGCGGTCGCACTCAAGGTCAGATGCCGTCAGAGAGCGGGGCGGACCGTGTCCAGGTATGTCGGGCACGTATAACTTTCGCTTCTAAATTCTGCCGGACGCCAGGAATTGCTTGATCGGGTGGTGGGGTCAGGGCCTGCGCAACAAGCTATGCTTAGCGCGGGGTCTGACCTCGGAAAGCCATCCATTCAAAAACATTCGGACTAAATTTATTATTAAAAAAAAACAGCGCACGCGTTAGATGTGGCACAGTGCCTCCACACCCATAATCCTCTGTGGCCTAGTGGTTATGTTGCCCGGCTTACATGAGGAGGTTGGCCAGTTCGAATCCCGGCGGCTGCTTTTTTGTGTTTAGTCATTGATTCATTCATGTATTTAGGAAACCATCCACAACGTGGCTATTACGGCTCCTGCACAGTACATGTGGTAAAGACAGACAGACAGAGTAAAGTACACGACACAATACAGTTTGCATAGGCGGCATAGATTTGGTGGCACTCGCTCACGTCACTCACTCGGTTATTGCCAATGCGGCTACAAATGCGCGCCTGGACGGAGCAGCTTTGCGGCTGATGGCGGTGCATTCCTCGTGCCGACTACTCGGTGCGAGAAACCCTTCTGTGTCTGACTCAGTCTACATTTTGCGGGATGAAGGTTTCCGGCGTCGGCAGCCCTTGTGCTCCTGGCCGATACGTCAGACCGCTTCGTAACCATGTTTCACAGCGCCTTAGGACACTGTTGACTAATTAGGGCTTTGTGCACGTTGGCACAGTCGTGTCGGGCGACCAGTACCTCTACTCTCTCCCACCCGAGAGACGTGAGAGCTGGCAAAATGTGGTATCTACGTCGCACGCCGGTGACGAGCCGAGCGGCAAAGTTCAGGCATTTCTGAACGCGATGCAGACGGCACTGGGCAGCCCCTCCCCAGGCAGACAGGCAGTAATGGATATGAGGAAAAACGTGTGTTTGGACGAGGAGTTTAAAGACGCCAGGAGTGATTTTATACAGAGATGCGGTGATTGTATTGCACCTCCGTACCACCATGGATACATGAGGATCCCAGTTGAGGTGCTGGTCGAGGAGGACTCCCAACACTTTGATGGTATGGGGATGGGGTGACGGTCGAGCCAGAGACGTTGATGCTGAAATTTTCCGCCATGTTGAGGGAGGATTTTGTACCAATGGGAGCAAAGTCAGTCTTGTCCGGATTCATTTTTAGGCTGTTAGCTTGGAACCAGTTTTGAAGGCATTGGATGGACTCCTCGACCCGCATCTTGAGGTCGGATAGGCCGTTGGGGTCAGGGAGGGAGTGGTCCAAGAGTTGGGTATTATCAGCATAGGATACGAGACGGCCGCAGAGGAGGAAGGAGGACAGATCGTTGATGAATATGAGGAAGAGGATTGGTCCGACGATGGAGCCCTGGGCCACCACTCCGTGGGTGAGCGGAAAAATGGAGGAGCCGCCTGTCACAGTCTGCCTCCGCTCGCTGAGGTAACTCTGGAACCAGCCTGGATCGACTGTGTACAGCACCATCCAAGTTTTGTGAGGAGGACGGCATGGTCGACGCTGTCGAACGCTTTACTGAGGTCAATCGTTGTTAGCGACGCGACGTGGTCTCTGTCGATGGTCTGACTGATCCATTCGACAACGTCAAGCACGGCGTTCTCTGTACAGTGGTTGGGCCGGTATGCATGCTGCATAGGATAGAGCACGTGGTTATCAAGCAGGTATGGTACGAGTTAGAGCGATACAACCTTTTCAGCAATTTTCGACAGAACTGACAGAATCGAGATTGGCCGAAAGTTGTTAACATTGGCTCGGTCGCCGGACTTGTAAATGGGAACAACACGCGCGATTTTCCATGCAGTGGGGAACACCTCAGTGACTATGGAGTAGTATATCAGATGGAGTAAGTGAGGACCTATGACGGGAAAACACTTCTTGACTGCGAACAGAGGCACATCATCCACACCAACCGCCTTGGAACCACTCATCCGACCTATGGCACCCCATAGGTCGGATGAGTGGCTCGGGGAGGGTGGCAGGGCGCAGGGTCAGGGCAGATGCGCAGACTCGGGGCGGCCGGGGCCCTGTGGTGGCGCCACCGTCGCGGGCGACCTCGGCTGCTATGCGCGAGCCGACAAACGCGAAGTGCGTGTTGAACGCGTCCGCGCGATCAGCGGCGTCGTCGGCTCCCGATTAAGGTCCACCTGGCGGCCGGAACGCGAAGGCTTTGATGCGGCTCCAGAACTGGCGTCGGTCGGTCGTCAGGGAATCGCACAGGTACTGCCGTTTGGCGCGGATGATGAAGCTCTTCAGCCTGTTGCGACTCTGCTGATGCCTGAGTCGTGCCTCTGGTGCCTGCTCTCGGTCCATGCCTTTCGGGCGGCGTCCCTGTCCTCCATCGCCGCCGCAACCTCCGGGTTGTTGCGAAGCCATGGACAGTCTGGGCGTCGTCGATTCACTGTGATCTGAGGGCAGTGACCGTTGACGGCAGCATTCCAAACCGCCATGAAGGCGGTGAGTTTTTCATCTGCAGTCGCAGCGGCGTGGAGCCGTCCCCAGTCGGCCATTAGCAGGGTCAGGCACATAGCGTCCCAATCCACGCAGCTCCAGGCCCGCGTGAAGTGACGGGAGCTGGGCGCGTGGGGCGCTGCCGACTGAGCTGTGTCCGAAGCAGGATAGGCTGGTGATCGGTGACGGCGTCGGGGAGAACTAAGGACGATGTTGGGACATCAGTCAAGTTAGTTAAACACAGACAAGCAGCGTTGGTGTGGGGTGGAAGTGGGTGGGTTGATCCACCAGCTGTCTCAGACCCAGGTCATTCATAATGGACTGTAGTCCACGAGATGCCGGCTTCTCGGTGTTCATCATGTCGATGTTGTAGTCGCCCATGGCGACGACCGGCTTGTTGGTGGATATGGCTGCCTGAAGCTGCTGCTCGATCAGCTCCAGACCCCGGCTGACTGACGCACCGGGTGGCCTGTAGAGGGCGCCGACGACTACAGAGCGTCGACCTGCGCACGTCACAGAGACCAGAGTGACTCGACAGCGGCGTCGGCGCCGCCGATGTCCAGCTTCGTGACTCGTAAGTTGTCACGGGTCTGGATGGCGACGCCGCCGCCACGTAATGCCTTGTGGGTGTGCGGTTCAGCAGAGCGGTCACATCTGGCTATGCAGTACCCAGGGAAGACCAGTACTCTGTTTGACACGCCCGCTTGCAGCCACGTTTCCGATATGTACATAATGTCCAGCCGGTGTTCTTCAAGTAGGATGTTGACCTCGTCCATTCGTGGCGCCAGTGAACGAGCGTTGACGTGCCCAATGTTGTAGAATCGCGGAACGCGGGTCCCTTCGGTCATCAGCCGTGCGGGCCGGGCCAGGCAGTGTGGCACGTCAGGCCTGGCTTGGGCTTCGGCAGCCGCCGGGGCCAGCCACCGGCTCGACACCAGTGTCGGGATGGATAGTGGTGGTCGTGGCAGGTGACTCTCTACACGACAGGAGCTCCCGCTCCCAGAGCCTTTCTGGCAGCCGTCGGCTGCTAGGCCCGGTCTGTCCCGGGTTTGGGCCGGTGGACTATCCCCTGCGCCAGGGGCGGGTCCAGGGCCCGCCAGGAGAATTAAAGCTCGGTCGTAGTCCTGGCGACGCTGATGTTCCGCGTTTCTTACCCGATGTCGACGCGCTTGGACTATCCGACCGGCTCTTCTCCCCCGGCAGTGTCTCCTTACTCTGCCTCTGTCCGCCCCTTGGGCGGCGGGCGGGTGATGGATGGCCATGGGGGCTGAGTCCGGCGGGGACCCGGCTCGGTCTGGCAGGGCGTCGGCGACGACGGTGGAGCGTGGAGCGGTAGAAGTCGAGGCGACAAGCTGATAGGTGCGTTGGTCTCTTCGAAAACCGGTAGAGTGCCGAACAGTCCAGCGTGGGTCATGACTATGGCTACTGGAAATACTGGACGAGTATAAATAACTATGATCACTACGAAAAGGCACGAACAATCACTTCAAACGTAGAGAGGTATGACCTGTAACACCTTCTGTATTTGTTCCAGATATGTGCCCGACATTCAATATATGAAATGAGCAACTTGCCTATCTATGTCGGGCACATATCTCTACTAGATGAATATCTCTACTAGAGAGTGCAGATCTTCGAGAGGAACAGGCCCACCGTCCTGGTCACCGACTGGCCCCGCACCGGCATCGAGTTCTGGCTCCTGCAGAAGCATTGGACATGTGAAGGCCGGTCACCACTATGCTGGGCGACAGGATGGACAGTTGTACCGCACATCAGTAGCACACGCACCTAAAATTCGCACATCAGTAGCACACGCAGTCACCTTACATGACATTGACAAGAAAATTATAATGTCTCAGGCCCCATGCTGTAGGGGGCCCGCTCAAAAACAAGTGACCGAAATCCGCGAAGTTTTCTAAAAACGGGTGGGGGCCCGCTCACAAGGGGCCCGCTTTTAGGGCTCTGACCCCCCCGAAATGGAATCCTGCGTGCGCCACTGTTGAGCGAACTACTAGTGGTAACTGGTAGCGCAATATGACTACCACTACAACGTTCCAAATTGAATGCTTAAAGGAAATAGTTCACCTTCGGAAAATTTTCAGAACACGATTTTATTATATTCTTTAAAGGAAATAGTTCACCTTCGGAAATTTTTCAGAACATGATTTTATTATATTTTTTAATACAGTTTTTTTTAATGGTCCTACATCGCGCCAATTCAGGACAGAAGGTTGTAAATTATTGATTTTATGGTGTGCGTTATTGGTCTGCGCATGCTCCATGGCAGTGCTGGCACTTTCAGACGGTACGGTACATCATATATGCGCCGTATTCCTTCGCCAAAAAGTCAAATATCTTCGGCTGGAAAGTCTTTTCAGCCAAGATAAGTTCCAGATAAGGATTTCTCAACACGGGCTACAAAACTGCTATTTAAGTTCAAAACCCAAGTTGAAGGTGAACTATTCCCTTTAATACAGTTTCTTTTTTTTCTTTTCAAAAGTGGTCCTACATCGCGCCAATTCAGGACAGAAGGTCGTAAATGATTAATTGTATGGTGTGCGTTATTGGTCTGCGCATGCTCCATGCAGTGCTGGCACTTTCAGACGGTACGGTATATCTTATATGCGCCGCATTCTTTCGCCAAAAAGTCAAATATCTTCGGCTGGAGAGTCTTCTCCGCCAAGACAAATTGCAGATAAGGATTTCTCAACTGGGGCTACAAAACTGCTATTTCAGTTAAAAACCCCATGTTGAAGGTGAACTATTTCCTTTAAAGGAAATAGTTCACCTTCGGGAAATTTTTCAGAACACGATTTTATTATTATTATTATTATTTTTTTCTTCAAAAATGGTCCTACATCGCGCCAAATCAGGACAGAAGGTCGTAAATTATTAATGTTATGGTGTGCGTTATTGGTCTGCGCATGCTCAGACCAGTGCTGGCACTCTCAGACGGTACGGTATATCATATATGCGCCGCATTCCTTCGCCAAAAAGTCACATATCTTCGGCTGGAGAGTATTTTCAGCCAAGAAAAGTTGCAGATAAGGATTTCTCAACAGGGGCTACAAAACTGCTATTTCAGTTCAAAATCCCATGTTGAGGGTGAACTATTTCCTTTAAAGGAAATAGTTCACCTTCAACATGGGGTTTTGAACTGAAATGGCAGTTTTGTAGCCCGTGCTGAGAAATCCTTATCTGGAACTTTTCTTGGCTGAAAAGGCTCTCCAGCCGAAGATATTTGACTTTTTGGCGAAGGATTGCGGCGCATATATGATATACCGTACCGTCTGAACTGTGCCAGCACTGCATGGAGCTTGCGCAGACCAATAACGTACACCATAAAATTAATATTTTACAACCTTCTGTCCTGAATTGGCGCGATGTAGGACCATTTTTGAAAAGAAAAAAAGAAACTGTATTAAAAAATATAATAAAATCGTGATCTGAAAAATTCCCGAAGGTGAACTATTTCCTTCAATGATTCTAGGTGTTCAGTTTTATTTCGCGCAAATTAGTCTGAACACCTAGAATCATTCTGCATTCAATTTGGAACGTTGCAGTGGTAGTCATATTGCGCTACCTGTGGTTCAGCGGACCGCAGGTGCCTCCGGCGTGCAGCGCACGTGCGCTACAGCAGCAGTGTCTGTTTTCTCAATACGGGAGCCGGCGGCCGGGAGTCGGGAGCTGAGCGGGGCGGACGGCGGTATGTGCAGCGTGAGGCCCGAGCCACTCTACTGTTTTTGATATCAATACAGTCTTTAAACGTCGCAAGCACAAGCTATTTCGGCCTTAATGGAGACCGTTGCGAGCCCTGGAGCAGTGGAGGCTGTCGTGAGCCCTGGAGCAGTGGAGGCTGTCGTGAGCCCTGGAGCAGTGGAGGCTGTCGTGAGCCCTGGAGCAGTGGAGGCTGTCGTGAGCCCTGGAGCAGTGGAGGCTGTCGTGAGCCCTGGAGCAGTGGAGGCTGTCGTGAGCCCTGGAGCAGTGGAGGCTGTCGTGAGCCCTGGAGCAGTGGAGGCTGTCGTGAGCCCTGGAGCAGTGGAGGCTGTCGTGAGCCCTGGAGCAGTGGAGGCTGTCGTGAGCCCTGGAGCAGTGGAGGCTGTCGTGAGCCCTGGAGCAGTGGAGGCTGTCGTGAGCCCTGGAGCAGTGGAGGCTGTCGTGAGCCCTGGAGCAGTGGAGGCTGTCGTGAGCCCTGGAGCAGTGGAGGCTGTCGTGAGCCCTGGAGCAGTGGAGGCTGTCGTGAGCCCTGGAGCAGTGGAGGCTGTCGTGAGCCCTGGAGCAGTGGAGGCCGCCGCCAGCCCTGGAGCAATGGAGGCGATCGCCAGTCCTGGAGTGGTAATGGCCGCCGCACAGCGTCCCGCTTTTGACGCTCGGCTGATTGCCGAATACGACGGGTCGGCAGACGTCGTTGAGTGGTTTGAGCGGGCCAAGATGCTGTGTGCGCTCCGTGGTGTCGCCGCAGAGACGGTGCTTCCGCTGCGCCTTACTGGCGGCGCATTTGCAGTGTGGTCGCAGATGCCGGTCGCCAGTCGCAGCTCTCTGGAGGCCACGCGCGACGCGCTGTACGACGCGTTCGCCCTAGACCAGCACGCGGCGTACGAGGCCTTCACTAGCCGCCACCTCAGGGTGGGCGAGTCCGCCGATGTATTCTTGGCCGACCTTCGGCGTCTCGCAGTGCTATTTGGCGGTATCCCGGAGCGAGCACTCGTCTGCGCGTTCATCGCTGGGCTGCCGGAGTCGGTGCGACAGACCATCCGTGCTGGGTCCAGAGCCGAGAGACTGGACTTGGCCAGCGTCCTGTCACGCGCCCGCGCCGTGCTCAGTGACGAGCGTGTTACGGCAGTGGCCGCGGGGAGGCGAGCCCAGGCGCCACCGCGTGACGGGGCGCATCGCGGCCAGCCGCCACCGAGTCATCCGTCACGAGACCAGCCGACACGGGGATCACGGTGGCCACGACGCTGCTGGAACTGTGGAGAGCTGGGCCACATCTCCGTCTCCTGTCCCCAGCAGTCGGGAAACGGTGCAGGAGATGGCGTGCCAGCGCCGGCGTCGTCTCCGGTGCAGCACTGAGCGGCGCCCTGCCCGTGGTCGAACTGCGAGTGGACGGTCGGCAGTGTCGCGCGCTAGTGGACACCGGCTGCACGGACACGATTGTGTACGCGCCATGTTGTGAGCGCTGGCGCCAGCGGCAGATCGTGGTGACCACGATCAGTGGAGAACCGTTCCGGTGCAGCGGTGTCGGCAGCGTCAGTGTGGAGACGCCGGCCGGCCGGCGGGCCACACTTGATGTGCTGGTGGTGGATGAGCGGCCGATGGGGGTCGAGATGGTACTCGGCATTTCCGGCATCTCCACCCTGGGAGGCGTCAGCGTGCAGTCACCGACTGATGTACGCTTCTGTGGTGCTGCGGTGTGCCCGCCGCTCGAGGTGGATGCGGCTGACTTTAGAGCGCGGTTTGACGCGGCGGAACGAGCATGGACAGTGGCGTGGAAGTGGGCGGACGGTGGGGGGCCCGAGTGTCTCGGCAACAGGGTCGAGCAGTACGCCGTGCCGCCAGCCGCGCGTCAAGAGTTTGACGAGGAGCTGGACGAGTGGATCGCCAGCGGTTGGCTGGTGCCCTACGACGAGGCGCAGCACGGGCCGCCACGCGGACTGGTGCCGTTGATGGCGGTGCAGCAGAGAAACAAGGCCAAAGTGAGACCAGTGCTCGACTATCGTGAGCTCAACAGCCACGTCACTGCTCACACCGCGGACTCCGACGTGTGCGCAGACCAGTTGCGCAAGTGGCGGAAGCACGGATCGCGCGTCGCCGTCGTAGATCTGAAGAAGGCCTACCTTCAGCTACGTGTGGAGCAGCAGCTGTGGCCTTTTCAGACAGTGGTGGTGCGCGGTCAGCGTTACTGTCTGACCAGGCTGGGATTCGGGCTGAACGTGGCTCCGCTGGTTATGAAGGCGGTCGTCCGTGCTGTGTTGTCACAGGACCCAGCGATAGAGCGGGCGGTGCTGGCGTATGTGGACGACTTGCTTGTCAACGAGGATGTCGCCAGTGCCGAGAGTGTAGTGCAACACTTCGCCAAGTACGGTCTGGCGTGCAAGCCGCCGGAGCGAGCGGCCAGCGGAGCCCGGCTCCTGGGCCTGCGAGTCCAGGCAGATGACGGAGAGTTGCGGTGGGTGCGGGACAACGCTGTGGACGCGCCGCCAGCGCGTGTGACTCGCCGAACCGTGTTCGCGTGGTGTGGGCGACTGGTGGCCCATTTGCCCGTGTGCGGATGGCTCCGGCCCGCGGTGGCATGGATCAAGCGGCGCGTGAACGAGCTGACGCAGGGTTGGGATGACGTCACCGAGGAGGCGGCGCTGCGTGCGCAGATGGACAGCGTTGCGAGTCGCCTAGTCAGTGACGATCCAGCTCGAGGCGTATGGTGCGTGGAGGGCGATGGTGTAGTCGTCTGGACTGACGCGAGCTCGCTGGCCACGGGGGTTGTCCTGGAGACGTCAGGCGGTGACGTCATCGAGGATGCGTGCTGGCTCAGGCGCGATGAGGCCATGCATATCAACATGGCCGAGCTGGATGCGGCCATCCGAGGTGTAAGCCTGGCCGTCGCCTGGGGTGCGCGGACAATTGACCTCCGCACGGACTCGGTGACGGTGTCCCGCTGGATTGATGACGCGATCAGTGGTCGCGCGCGCCTCCGTACCAAGGCGCACGGCGAGCTGTTAATCCGGCGTCGCGTCGAGATCATCCGTCAGCTGGTCAGCGAGCTGCAGCTCAACTTGTCTGTGGCGCTCGTGCGATCGGCGGAGAACCGCTCCGACGCGCTGACGCGCGTGCCCAAGGAGTGGCTTCGCGATAAGCCGCCGGCTGTGAGCGCGGCCGCCGCCTGTGAGCTGCCAGCTGTGAGTGTAGCCGCCCTCGGTGTGCCGCCAACTGTGAGTGCGGCCGCCGTCTGTGAGCCGCCAGCTGTGAGTGCAGCCGCCGCCTGTGAGCTGCCAGCTGTGAGTGCAGCCGCCATCGGTGTGCCGCCAACTGTGAGTGCGGCCGCCGCCTGTGAGCTGCCAGCTATGAGTGCAGCCGCCATCGGTGTGCCGCCAACTGTGAGTGCGGCCGCCGTCTGTGAGCCGCCAGCTGTGAGTGCAGCCGCCGTCGGTGCGGAGAGCACTGCCGAAGTACACAAGCGAGCCGGTCACCCGGGTGTTCGAAGGACGCTGTACTTTGCTCGCCGGTGTATCGGTCATGTGACCCGAGCGCAAGTGCGCGCTGTGGTGGCGAATTGCGATGTGTGCCGAGCGATCGACCCGGCCCCAGTCAAGTGGCGGCACGGGTCACTAGCGGTGCCACAAACATGGTGGAGACTAGCCATTGACGTTACACACCACGAGGGTCAGTCGTACCTCAGCGTGATTGACTGTGGACCGTCGCGGTTCGCTGTGTGGCGGTCACTGCGTCGACAGGATAGCTCGAGCATCGTCCAGCGGCTTGAGGAAATATTTTATGAGCGGGGGGCCCCGGTGGAGCTCCTATGTGACAACGATCCGGTCTTCCGCGGCCGACCGTTCGCCGTCCTCACCGCTCGCTGGGGGGTGACGGTGAGGTTCCGGGCGGCGCATGCGCCGAGCGGAAACGGAGTGATCGAGCGGAGTCACCGAACGGTGAAAGTTATCGCCGCTCGGAAACGGTGTGCCATCGCCGAGGCAGTGCACTTATATAATGTGACGCCGCGCGATGGCGAAGGGGCCGGCAGCGCACCGTTCTGCGGAGTGCATCGCTATGAGCCACGTGACTGTGTGCGGCTGGCAGCCGCTCCATCTGGGACGGTGGAGTGCGCCGAGGCCGGGGCGATGGAGCTCACTGCGGCGGAGCTGGGCGTGCACGCAGTCGGTGACGCGGTGTGGGTGAGGCGCCGCGGGACGCGGTGTACGGAGCCGTCTGGGCGGGGTACCGTCACGGCCGTGGTCTCCCCGCAGGTCGTGGAAGTGGACGGCATGCCGCGCCACGTTAGGGACCTGCGACGCAGGAACAGTGAGCAGCCACCTCAGAGTCCTGCACCTGACGATGACAGTGATGACCCGCTGTACGTGATGGAGTCTGTTCCTGTGCCCCATCCGACTGCTGATCAGTCGGACTTGTGTGATGCGCCACAGTGCGACAGCACGGTGTCAGATTCCCCCGCCGTGGCTCCTCGTCGGAGTCAGCGCCGCCGCCGGCCTCCGCGGCGAGATTGTTGTGTAGGGCGCGAGTGATCCTCATGATCAGGGGGAGGTGTGGTTCAGCGGACCGCAGGTGCCTCCGGCGTGCAGCGCACGTGCGCTACAGCAGCAGTGTCTGTTTTCTCAATACGGGAGCCGGCGGCCGGGAGTCGGGAGCTGAGCGGGGCGGACGGCGGTATGTGCAGCGTGAGGCCCGAGCCACTCTACTGTTTTTGATATCAATACAGTCTTTAAACGTCGCAAGCACACTACCGCTAGTAGTTCGCTCAATATATTGTAAAATGTTAGCCGCGGTACTAGCTTAAAGGAAATAGTTCACCTTCAACATGGGATTTTGAGCTTAAATAGCAGTTTTGTAGCCCGTGTTGATAAATCCTTATCTGCAACTTTTCTTGGCTGAAAAGACTCTCCAGCCGAAGATATTTGACTTTTTGGCGAAGGAATGCGGCGCATATATGATATACCGTACCGTCTGAGAGTGCCAGCACTGGTCTGAGCATGCGCAGACCAATAACGCACACCGTAGCATTAACAATTTACGACCTTCTGTCCTGAATTGGCGCGATGTAGGACCATTTTTGAAAAGAAAAAAAAGAAACTGTATTAAAAAATATAATAAAATCGTGTTCTGAAAAATTCCCTGAAGGTGAACTATTTCTTAAAGGAAATAGTTCACCTTCAACATGGGTTTGGAACTGAGATAGCAGTTTTGTAGCCCGTGTTGGGAAACCCCTATCTGCAAGTTTTGTTTTGACTGAAAAGACTCTCCAGCCGAACATATTTGATTTGTTGGCGAAGGAATGCGGTGCTGACAATGCCTGGGCAGAGGCCATACAATCAGCCAATCAGCTTGCAGCTGGTGCTAGCAAGCGAACCGCCGGTCGCTGGTTGACACTTCTCTAATGCGAGTCTATCTTTACGCGACTACTTTCGAATCTGATTAGCTGAGACATTTTTTCATTCGCATGACGTCAGGACTCTGACTCAAAGGGTATGTATATAGTTTGGATAATATTAATAATTTACGACCTTCTGTCCTGAATCGGCGCGATGTATGGCCATTTTTTATAATATAAAAAATAATTATATTTCAAAATATAATAAAATCGTGTTTTGAAAAAAAAGTTCAAAGTTGAACTATTTCTTCGCGCCTGGCCGCCTTTTTGGTCCGCACAAGATGGCGGCTGGCATTAGACCAGTCTCCCGGCCAATGAGCGTTCCATATATGTGGATAGAATGCTATCTAGAATAGGAGCGCAAGAGGGGATGAAGAGTGTGCAATTAGTTTTGCACTCGAAATCGCCTAAGAATGGTCATTAGTATTTTGAGTTGCGCAGGAGCTTGCAAAACCCGTAATGTACCATTTGAAAACATTAACTTATAACTGTACATATTTTTCGGAGCACCCAAAAGCCCAGCGGGCTTTCAAAACCGCGTTCCATTGGCCCGTAGGATCGAAGTTTCCATCTGAAGTAGATCCTTCCGACTTGTAACACGAGGCTTCGGATATTGACGTATTCCTCATAATACAAAATTGAAATTCATATTTCTTCATTTTTATCAGTGAAATTATGTAAAATGTTGATAATATGAAAAAACGTTAATCAAGTAGTACTTTGGCTCTGAATGTATATATTTCCCTAACCGAAAAACGTTTTATGACGTCAAATATAGTGAAAGATGGCAAATAATGATTGGCTTTACTTTTCAGAACCTTGGCCAAATCCTTCGGTATATTTCCCAATGGTGGATGGCGCGCATTTGTGGGCCATTGATCGCGCACGAGTTTTTGCTTATTCTGTCATTAATCGCATCGCCTGCTTGGTACATGTCAGAAAACAATAATTATTGTGTTTCAATTTAACTGGCGGTGAAGATGTTGGTATGTAGAACAAGGTCTCAACGGGGTTTCGTTGTCTTGTCTCGGCGTCAGCTTTGCGGCATTATCCACCGCAATTGTATCGCTTTTATGGAGTTGCTTTGTTTGATCGTTTGGTTAACATTTCCTAGATGCAAATATGTTGTTTGATATGTTGCTTTTTGATGAAAAAATGTCACCAGGTTATTCATGATTTAGCAAGTATGTAAAGGTCAAGCACAGAATCATACATGCAGCATTGTTGGGTGTGACAGAATCCAAAACTATGTATTTATAAGAAAATTGTATTTCATGGTGTTTATCAGCATGCCCAAGTCCTTCAACAGAGGAAATTGGTTTTGTCGGCCATTTCTGCACTGCAATCAGATGGCAGAGGTCAGGTTCTCTCTCACCTGGTTCTCTCACCTGGTTCTCTCACCTGGTTCTCTCACCTGGTTCTCTCACCTGGTTCTCTCACCTGGTTCTCTCACCTGGTTCTCTCACCTGGTTGGGTTCCTTATCTTAGCATCAGAGACAAATGGCAATTGGAATGGAAAGGAGTTTGAAGGAACCCTGAATCCTAGATGTGCCAGCCTCAGTAGGTAGTCCTAACTTAGTTTAACACCAATGTATGGCTGTAATTGTGTGTTCCAATCAGTTTGTCAATAAGATATGCAATTACTACATGTTAGGCCAGGAGTACTTATCAGACATCACATGAATGAATACACCACAAGGAGAGTTGACACATGCATGCCTATGCAAAGGCAAACAGACTGTCATGTGCATGTGCTTCTAGCATTCTCTTAAAGCTAGTGAAGTCGGGGGCACATGCAGCCGCAGCAGGCAGAGCGTTTCAAGTAGCAATGCAGCGCACACGGAAGAATAAAAAAGCATTTTATGACATCTGTGTGGGTAGCAAAAATCTTTGGCAGTGGCCCCTAGTGCATGTTTGTGGAGGGCGACCAAACGGCTCATCAGGCATAATGCACAATTTTCCATTGAAAATTTGCCCAGCATTGCATTAGGTCTGTGCACATAAGCCTTCCTTGCACAGAGTATAGGTTCAAGGACTGTAGGCGATCAACATAGCTAAGTGAATTAGCCTGTCAATGTGCTTGGTCCACCCTCCTCTGGACATTCTTTAAGGTGTGCAAGTCTTCCAGGTGGCCGGTGTGCACAAACCATTCAAAGATAAGTCGAACATGGGTAGTTAACAAGAACAGCATGAACTCTCATGATCTGCACACAGTAGATTAAATAACATTTTGTGCCAGGCCGCCAGCCTTATGCACCACAGATCTGACATGGCCATGGAATTTTAGAAGAGAGTCCACAGTAACACCCAGGTCACCATGGGATTCTACATAAGAGATCTGCTGTTCATCAAGGACTTAGTATTAGGCTCCACAGAATAATGTATGCTTAGTTACTAAAGGGTCAAGAACCTGAACACCATCCAAGCAAGAAGTTAAGTTGTTATTTATGAAGGAACAATACAAATATGTATTGTTACATTATCTCCAAATATGACTGGCTTACTATCAGTTGTCTCCATGCAAATTTGTTAATGATCTATACTCTATGCCTACATTGATTTAGCTAGACATTGTAATGCAGATAGTAAGAAGTTCTTCAGTTTTTATAAGTTCAGTACAGTTTCCAAAAATATAGGTCCATTTAAGGTAGATGATGTGTTAGTTAGCAAGGACAGTGAAATGGTTGAAGTGCTTAATGATCAGTTTCAATCTGTCTTTACTATTGAGGACCAGAGTAGTATTGCAGCACTTCAGCCTGAGCTAGAGACAGAGGAGACTATAGGAGAGATAGGTGGCATAAGTAGTGAACTTGTTCTAGAATATCTCAAGAAAGTAAGGCCTAACAAGGCAGAAGGGACCTGATGAAATCCATGCTAGACTTTTAAGAGAATCTGAAAGGGAGTTGTCGGTTCCATTAGCCATAATATTTTCTAAATCACTCACAGATAGTAAAATTCCACTTGATTGGAAAAGAGCAAATATTGTTCCTATTCATAAAAAGGGAGGTAGAAGTAAAGAGGAAAACTATAGACCGGTTAGTCTGACCTCATTAGTCTGCAAGGTGCTTGAATCAATCATCAAAGATAAGATTGTTGAATTCTTGGAGCAAAATGAACTCATCAAGGATACACAGCATGGCTTTAGGAAGGGCCGTTCTTGTTTAACTAATCTTCTGGAGTTTTTGGATGTTGCAACAGATAGCTTTGATCAGGGTAAACAGCTAGATGTAGCTTTTCTTGATTTCAGTAAAGCATTTGACGAAAGTCCCCCATACAAGACTGGGGTTGCAACTTAAAATTCATGGGATCAGGGGCAAGATTCTGGATTGGATAGAAACGTGGCTTTCAGGACGCCAGCAAAGGGTTATATTGAATGGGTGCCAATCACAATGGAAGGAGGTTCTCAGTGGGGTTCCACAGGGCTCAGTCCTGGGCCCATTGCTTTTTATAATATTTGTGAATGCAATTGAGAACAGTATAGACAGCAAAGTCTTGAAATTTGCAGACAATCTAAAAGTTGTCAGGATTATTAGAGGAAAACATGATCAGGATGTTTTTCAATCAGATCTGGACAAGCTAGTTGAGTGGTCTGAAGCATGGCAGATGAAATTCAATTTGAGTAAATGTAAGATTATGCACGCTGGACGGGTTAGCAGTAAACATAGGTATGAAATGGGTGGGCAGAAAATGGAGCAGATTGAAAAGGAAAGAGATTTAGGTGTCGTGGTAAACAATGGACTATCAGCGTCAGACCAGGTTGTAGAAGCTAGGAAAAAGGCACTTAGAATGCTAGGGGCCATTAACAGAAATGTTTCCTACAAGAGTGAAAAGGTAATAACAAAACTGTATTGTGCATATGTTAGACCACATTTGGAGTATTGTGTACAAGCCTGGTCTCCAACATATGAGAAAGATTGCTGGTTGTTAGAAAGAGTTAAAAAAGGGCAACAAAAATGGTTAATTGTCTTGGTAGTTTACCTTATGAAGATAGATTAAAGAAATTGGGTATGTTTTCACTTAGATATAGAAGGCTAAGAGGAGATCTAATTGAAGTCTTCAAATTTGTAAATAGTCAGCATTCTGGATATTTAAAGGGTATGTTTGAGTTCAATAGGGAAAATCGAGGTAGAGGTCATCAGCATAAACTCATTTTGAAATAAAGTAGGACTAGGCTACGACAGTCATTTTTCAGTAGAAGGGTTGTAGGACATTGGAATATGCTACCAGGGGATGTCGCTGATGCAGTGACACTCGCTTCCTTCAAAATTAGATTAGATAAATACTTTACAGAGAAGGGATTAGTTCATAAATACTCGTGGGATTAGCCTTCTTTTATGCAGGTAGAGTAAGGTGATTTGAAGGGGCGAGACTGGTGGAGGGGTGGGGGGGGGGGGGGGGGGTGCAACCTCGGATGGGCCCAAGAGGCTCTTTGTTGCACTTTTATTTTATGTCTTTATGTCTTTTATCATTTTGTATAAGTTTATAAACCTGACACCTTAATGTTTGTTGTGTCAGTATTAGTTAATTGAAAACAAAGCTATTTCATCTACACATCAGTCTGGTTACTCTCACAACTCAACAGCTTGAGCTTAACCCTATTCCCTGCAGGGGCAGATTCTGCCCCCCCCCCCCCTTCCTGGTGGTTTTTCACTTTCCGATTATAAACGGTTAGTCCTAGCGTCCAGAAACTTTGTGACTTTTCCAAAATTGAATGGTGCATGTTGTGTCAATTTTGAAAAAAATCGGTCCAGCAGATGCGGTTCCAGGCTCCTGTTTTGGGGAGGGTGTTACAAATGCAGTTTTGTGGCGCATACTTCCTTCAGGGTTTGCAGTGCAATAAATGCGCCAGAAACAATTTCAATGCAATATGCATCATAGATACTGGGATTATACATATTTGTTTGGGTAGAGGTGCACTCAGGATAAAAAATGGGAGGAGATACCCACCCTCAAATTAGGTCCAACTTCAAATTAGTAAGATGATAAAAGCGTTATGTGCATGGTGCCCCCATGGTTTTTCCTGGATCTGCCTATGCGCAATATATTAAATTTAACAAATTACAGCCTATAATGCCCACATGTGACGTTCATGACATCCCAAACAATCGCAAACAGCACACATATTTTTTTCTTCAGAAAATCCCCCCCCCCCATTTTACATTCCCTGAATATGACTATGATTTTTACTTTTGTTTTTCGTCTTTTGATATATTAAATACCAGTACATTTGAAGCTCAAAAACGTTTGGGGCATGACAATTGGTTGAGCCACATGGCTGCAATGATCTTTCAAAAAACACCCAAAAGTTTCGTATTTTTTGCCCCCTGGCCCTCATTTTTGAACAAAACAAAAATTTGGGGGTCCAAAAAGAGATCTTGTCATGACGAATCGAATGGCGTTTTCCATCGAAATCGACCGTGCGGTTTTCGAGATCTCGGGGGGGGGGGGGGGGCAGAATCTGCCCCGCAAATTAACGTAATTTTGGCCGCCCGCAGGGAATAAGGTTAACCTGCATGGGGGGTAAATTTTACCCCCTCTCCCTTCCCGGATTTTCTCAATAACTTGAAAACTACGATAGATATTGACATGAATCTTGTAGTACTTTGTTTGACATCAATTCTGTCTTCTCACCAAATTTCAAAGAAATCGATGTAGCGCTATGGGAGATAATGACGTTTTAATTACGTCGTCATGCCATTCCGATTTTTTTTTTAATCGTAGAAAGTCGAGTCTTGATGCAAATTGCAAAAACAAAACGTCAAAATGAAGGAAATTACTTAAAAATGGCTATCTCAGATTTCCGATTTTTTGTTTTTTGTTGAATATTTCCCCTTAACCCTCGCCAGTGCAGGGGGTTGATGTCACCCCTCCACCTCTCGGTTTTTCGGGAATAACTCGTGTAAATATCAACCAATTGCGATGAAACTTTCAGTACCCCACTTGTGAACAATTTGACACATTCAGAAATTTATTAAGTTGTAGGTCACATGACCCGTGACCTTTGACCTGTTTTTCAAGGTCATATCAGGCGCAACTGGCGTCCTGTAGTATTGATCCTTGTAACTTGTGCAGTTTCATAGTGCTTGTTGTTCAGGAGCATATGCACAGGTGTTTCCAGGTGACAGTTGTGGTTTCCATTGATATTGTGACCTCCGATGACCTCATATTACTTTTTTGGCTTCTGATAGTTTCTGGGACATTTTGTGACACTGATTTCAAATATGGGATCCATTTTACATAATTATATGTTCCACTGGGGTCATGCGCCCAACAGGTCAACCGATGTCATTGCCCTCAAATGACCTGGCATGACCTTTTTGGAATTTGGCAGTTTATAGGACATTTTGTGACGCTGATTTTAAATTTGGCACCCATTTAGCATAATTATATGCTCATTCGCGATTATAGCTCGATTAAATTAAATTTATACACATTTACAATTTGGTTGAATTTTGAGTCATTGACATGACCTCAGAGGTCACCTAATGACCTTAAAATCGGGTATCAATGGTTTCCTCTCGTGACAAGCAACACGCTCGTTTTTTAATCGAAGCTCTAGCCCAATTAGGGGCGAAACGCTAGGGGGTCGTACCAATCAACAATCATTTGAAAAAGTGCATTGAAATCAGCAGTTTAGGTTGGCACCCGACGGCGACCTATTTAGTGTCGGCGATTCGTTTATAAGTGCCCATTCAACAACATTGAACAGATTGATGCAAAAGCGTGGTTTCCTTTGCACTTGTTGCACTTTCCAATAGTGGAGGGAAAATACTGATAATTAATTTTCCCATACTTCCAACTTTGAATTAGGGAATAATTGTATTTAATTCTTAAATTTAGATCACATGTTAATACCATAATGGTAGCCAAATAAATTGTTGCTAACAAAATAAAAAGGTTATTATTTCTGTTTAAAGGGAAATAAAGACCTTTTGATTTTGTTAGCAACAATTTCTTAGGCTACCGTTATGGTTTCAAAATTATTTTATTTAAATTTAAGAATTTAATAAAATTATTCCCAAATTCAAAGTTGTAAGTTTGGAAAAAATACAAAACAAGTACCTTGTGTACTTAATGAAGGTCATTGACAAATTCGTCCTTCCCTACCATTGTTTACATCGAGTGCGCGGCATTTTTGGAGGCTCTGTGACGTTTCCGATCAAACTGAGCGCTGCTCGGACACACGCTAGTAGCGCTAGTAGCGCTTTCATTCTCCATGGCAACCAGGCGTTAGCCAATCAAAAGCCAGAAAGGGAATATGTTCTGGCTTTTCATTGGCTCACGCCTGGTTGCCATGGAGAACGAAAGCGCTACTCGCTACAACTCGCCACAATGGTTAAGTGCGCCGAGAAGCATGACAATGACTTTGTAAACAAATCGCCGACGCTAAATAGGTCGCCGTCGATGTGCATCGATGACCTTCCGATTTAATTGCCAGTTTTGTGTTATTGTTTGTTGTTTTTTTTTGGGGAAAAAATAATATTTTTCATGATAATATAAAGCATAGTGTTATATACAGCCACAGCCAAATTACACAATACTCCTAATGTTGAAAACAAATGAATCGATTTTCACAAATTGAGGGTCGCAACCACTAACTATGCCGCCGTTGATGTGCATCGATGAGCTTCCGATTTTATTGCCACTTTTTCCAATCGCTGTTAGTTTTAGAAGATCGCCGGTCATATAATCACAACGAGTAGAACGCACAATATATTTTCCACTCCATTGCGTTAAAAAAAACAATACGGGAAAAGCCCGCAGTTTGATGAGGACCAAAAGTACTTGCAAGTACCGGTCGTTAAAAGTGTGGAACGCTTATCAACTTTAACTTGAAATATCTTTCGGTAGGAAAGTTTTCATGCAAAATGTGATGAATTTACAATATATTTTGGTCTCGTCTGGCGATTTCAAGTGCTAACTCCATTTTTGTGGAAAAAGGTCATTATTTCCCTTTAACCATTTTGCTAAATTAACCCCACCACCAGCCCAGGCCACTGCATGCCCAGTGCCCTCCCTATTTTTTTTTTTAGTACACCACATTCTCTGGGCTTTTTGGTGTGTTTCTAAGTATAATGGTCCTTTGTGGTCAAATAATTATGAAACTTTATTGGACTACAGGATACATGTGTTGAAGTTAGTTGGGTTTAGTCAGGGTAGGTTAACAGGAATAGAATAGGTCACCTTGAAAAAAAGTCTTGAAATTTGGCTAAGGGTATTTTGAGCTGAAGGAGAAAAAACGAATATGACATTTGTTTGGATTATATATGGATATCCGTCGAGAAATAGACATGTTTTCCTTTTCTCCTTCATGGCCTTAAGCAACTTCATGACAATGTATGACGTCATACATATGGTAGCTCGGATATGGAAACTATTGTACACAATAATGGTGGACTTTGGTCATATATACACAGGCTGCTTGTAATGTAAACAACCGTTGTGAAGTTTCGCGGACCCGAAACAGAGTCTTCTAAAAGGGGCCCATAGTCCTGTGTCGAAATTACTTAGCGTAGCAAGATAATTATTTCACCACAACTCATTTTTCGTTCTGCTCTACACATTGCTATCTCAGTTCAAAACCATATGTTAAAGGTGAACTCCCTTTAAGCTCCCTTTAAGCTAATTCCCTTTAAGCTACATTAAACAAGGCCAGATTTGTGTTTGTAAAGTTGTGTGTGATATTCAAGGCCTCCAATAAGATAAGCTCATCCAAGTTTGCAATCTCATCTATTCATATCTACAAGAACTGTGGGTTGTGATTACCATCATCAAAAACATTTATCTTGGCACTTCATTGTTGTACTAAGGTTATATCACCCAGTGATGTACCAATGTCAACAAGCTTTGAAGTGGGCTAAGGGAAAACAAATTTATCTTGCTGTTATTCTCACTCTTGGGGCAGGTCTACCATGCATTTTGTGTTGTTGTGCGAAATGTTCCTCAAAATAGATGTGGAACACTGCCCATGTCATGAAGATGAGAAATAAACTGATAAAGGACAAATAATAGGTTAAATAAGTGGTATGTTCCACCTACTTTCACACAACTTAACTTAACTTTAACCCGCGCACTGCAGGGGCTTTGCGCCGAACACGAACTGCAGGGGGGTTTGATTTCCGCCCCCCCCCCCTGATATCTCGAAAACTACGCTACGTAGCGAGAAGCTGAAAACGGCATTTGATAGCTTGATACATGTTCTATCGAAATTATTTCAGTATTGTTTTAGGTCAGGTCAAAATTGAGGTCACCAGAGGTCATCAAAGGTCAAATTTTCCCGTTTTTTCTGTTTTAGGACATTGCTTTAGAAATTCCCATATATCTCAGAAACTATGCTAGTTAGAAACAAACAGAAAAAGCAAACGCCAGCCAGTGAAATTTGCAATCGGTAAGGTGTCCTCAAATGTGATGTCAGGTCAACATTTGAGGCTCCAGATGTCAAAAAAGAAAGAAAAAATCCATTTTTGCTAAATCGTTTTTCGCTATTAACTTTTTACGTAATTAAAGATAACGGAAAACTGCTTACACCATTGTGTTTATCTTGTCAAGGCGCTTCGAATGATATACATGGTGACCTTGTTAAATTAACTTTAAAAAATGACCTCAGGTCAAGGTCAATTGGTGCCCTAAGTAGGGCATGTTGCATATGGGAAGACGTGTCTCGACGAGACAAACACATTGATTTCTGTTTTACTTCTCTATCTGCATTATGTCGGGAGTTATTGAAGGAAAAAAAGTGATGGTGACCTCGCATGACCTCAAATGACCCAATAGGGGTCACTGAACAAAACTTACACTTGGATCATCAAGAATATCCTATAATAACATGATCCAGAAGTAATTGGACTAATATCATGCATATCCTTGAAATAGGAAGCATTTGTATATTTCCCCATTGATTTATTATGGGGAAGTTACGAAATTGACCTGACCTTAGGTCACCGATATCAAAATTCTGAGATATACGAATTGTAAGTACTTATACCCTCATGACATCCTGTAAGTTTCACACTGATCGGTGAAAAAACTCTGGCTTTGCCACAACTGCAAACATTTTTGGAGGTGGGGTCACTTGACCTGGTCTGGTGACCTGACCTGAGATGACCCGAGGTTATTTTTTTCTTCAAAGTGTCCGCAATTGATGTCCTAACAGGTGTGCCAAAATCCGGCGGCGCTGGGCGCCGCCGTTTTTTTCGCTATTTTTGAAAAACCTGAGGGGGGGGCGGAAATCAACCCCCCCCCCCCCCCGCCCTGCAGTGCGCGGGTTAACACTGTTACTCAGGAATCAGTTTGTAAACTGATGTTGACCATGCATACCATTCCACTGCCATAAACATGCAACAGGCCCAGTCACTTCTGTCTCCCATCATGATAGACGCAGTGGTGTATTTTTCGTTTCATGACCTGGTCCTGGAGAGTACAAATCCATAGGTGGAGAGTACAATTTCCTTGTTTATTTGTTTTCTTTTCTTGAAAAATGTATTTACTTGGAAAGTAAAATTCCTGATTTGTAATAGATATTAAAGGGATTATATGTGGTTCTGTCCTGAAAGGAAATGCACTCTTTTGCAGTTGTATGGGCTTTAAACACGTTTAAGACATATAACAGGGACCTCAATGTTCATTAAGTCCATTATTTCAGCAATTATCAGCGTTAAAACTGGCGTTTTTCGAGATTTGTATCAGATGAGTACTTGATCGGCATTACTGTCCACCACTTTTATTTAGGTGGTGGCATATGAATTTTGGCATGAAAATTCATGACAAATATATAATTTTATGGGAAAAACTAGGTAACTGCTGCTGTCGTTGGAACAAAACAAGTTAATTTTTTATCTCCAAATATTGCTTATTTTACCGGAAATATGCCATAAGTGGGGTGTTTTTATTAGCATAAAAGAGATGATTCATAGTACTTATAATAATGAGTAGGTTCAAGTTTGGCGACTGCCATGGCTACGTCACGCCTGGTTCGAACTAGAATAAACTAACTATGTTACCATATCAACTATTTCTGGTATGATTTTTGGAATAGTTCTCATTTTCTTCTAGAATTTCAACTATATAGTAGGATATGGTAATCACATCGGAAAATGTCTTAATAGAAAACGAAATATATTTAATACAATTTGGTGTGTATTCGAATTAAAATAATATGTAAAGTTTATTGGTACATCAATTTTATTGGAAAAATGTCTATACACACCATTTTAACGATGCATCACAATTAGTCAGCTGTAACAGAGTTTGCATTCAGGCCGGAAATTTCGAAGCACCAGGCCGCCGCCGGGCCGGCCAGCCGGCGGCGGCCGGCCCCGCGGCGGTACAGTCTCTGGCAAGGCGTCGCAGCGGTTCTCACCAACTTGTGGCCGGCGCGGCGGCGGCGGTGTACAGCCCGACAACGGACCCTGTGTACAGCCCCTGACAACGCTCCGGCGCGCCGTGTGGGCGGAACATGCCTCCACTCGACCGATACTTGTGAACGATTGAAGTGTCTCGGGTAAAATCGGAGACCATTCCAGGAATCTTGAAGAAACGAGCTTCCCATTGAAAATAAATACTTGTGTCCATCAAGTTTGTTATCTAAGAGAGCTTATTTGTTATCTAAGAGAGCTTAGATAAATTAAAGGGGGGTAACTACCAAGCCACTTTGCATTGCCCTAACACTGTGGAGCGGGATTCGACTGCCATGGGGACGCCATGGCTATCAAACAACTTGCCCCCCCCCCGACATGACTGGCTCTGACTCAGCTGGAAACTGTAGAAAGTATGCGGTGACATCACCGCACACTTTGCAATGTCCTTACGTGCAGAAGAGCTCATTTCCAGAAAAAAATGTGGCTACCGTGGGACTTCTACCACCTACGTTTACTATGTACGTACGTACGTTATGTATGTACGTAAGTACCTACGTTTTACTATGTAACTCAATTATTCTGGGAAAACCCCGTATAATCCCTTTAAGACCGCGCTCTTTGTTCACTTTCCCCACCGGGGAATCCCGGGAGTTCCCGTGAAAATCAGCTGTCTCGTTCTTTGCGTACTTGCCAGTTGCTGCGGTTGACACTGCAGTTGACAATGCGCCCGGCGCTGTCAGGGACAGTTTTCCCGATTCCCCGTTTCCGCGCGTGCTTCCCGGGAATCCCCGGCACGGGAAACAGTTGAGAACGCACGTTCCGGGGGATTCCGCGGAATCCCCGTGGGAATGTGCGCAAAGAACGCGGCCTAAATCCTTGTGAGGAAAATTAAAACTTATGTTAACTATAATGTGGGTAAGATCAGGTGAAAACTGAAAAGAGAGCAAATTTGCAGACAAAAATTAGAGCAAAATTTTGGATCCAAAAAGTCCCCAAAATGGCCCAAATTCCAAGGCTGTCAGACAGTGTCTACTAGGATTTATTTCTGGGTTAACACGCGCAGTGGAGGGGGGGGGGGGGCACTTTTGTGCCCCCCCCCCCCCCCCACATGTTTTTCGTGAATAGCTCACAAACGAAGCGGAGCCGGGCGGTGTTGTTTGTGCGACATTAACGCCAACTCAATAGCGGATCGTTTGACGCAAACAAAAATCGGTTGATAAATTTGTGAGTTATATGGATTTTCAGTCCAAGATGGCGGCCAGAATCGAGGTCGGCAAAGCGATATCTTCAGAACCAACAGTCGGATCAGGATGATTCAAACGCCATTCGGTAGGCAATGTGAATGGTTATCCCCGGAAACAATTTTGGACACATTGCTGGTGACCTGTGACGTCACAGAGGTCAAGTTCCAAAATTGTGATATTTGGCCAGATTTGGCCTTCGTGACCTTGTTTGACCTTGCAGATGTTGACCGAAGGTCAAGACAATCTTGTAAAATGTAGATCATCGTAGCACCTGCCTACCCTGTAAGTTTGATCGTTCTAGCTTTCATACTTTCGGAGATCTTAGGGGGAGGGCACTAAAGTGCCCCCCCCCCCCCCTTCCACTGCGTGTTAGTGGCATACCCCTCTTCACTGCGCGTGTTAAACCAGAAGTATCTAACAACAATCTTTCTGGCAACCTTTCTATCTATCAACAACCTTTCTACACCTACAGTATTGACACCGCCCGACCACCAATGCTGTTTTCCTAGGTGCAACACCTGAATTTGACTCATCTCATCAACTGTTTGTATTCCAGATTAGAGCTGGCACCTTTGAGGAGAGCTGATCTGATCGGTCGGCGCCTGATTACATCTGCCTTCCGCTCTGTGGCTGGTCGCTGAAGGTTTCCACTATATCCCCCCGCCACCTGCGCCGCCACCACCGGGAGCGGCGCGATGGCCGAGCAGGCGCTGACGGAGCTCAGTCTGCCCGACTCGGGGCCGACGCCGCCGCCGGCGCTGCCGGCCGACGACGACAGCCGGCTCAAAACCGACCTCATCGACGAGATCTTCGGCGTGTCCGAGCTGGCGGCGCCCGAGCCGGAGCCGGGCCGCGCCTCGCTGCGCACCTCGCTCGAGGAGGAGCCCCCGGCCGAGAACCTGGAGACCGTGGCACTGAACCTGGAGCACGCACTCTCAGAGGTGTTTGACGAGGTGGAGGGCACCGGGGAGTCGACACCGGTCGGCGGAGATGGTGATGGCAGCGGCGGCGGCGGCGGCCGAGAGACCGTCGGTAACGGGCAGGTGGAGTCATTAGACCAGCCGGAGACCGAGGAGGGGAAACAGCAGACTACCGCCACCGCCGCCGCCGCCGCTGCTGCTGCTGATGACGACGATGACGACATTGTGGTGCTGGATGAGATCAGTCCGATGTCGACGCCAGCCGCGCGCGGCAAGTTCCGCCTCCTGGGCCCGGCCAGTCGGCGGAAGGCGGGCCTGCTGGCGGCCGGCATGACCGGCAAACTGAAGGGTATCCTGCGCGGACCGGCCAGAAAGCGGAAGGACTTTGCGGAGCTGGGTCCGCCCAGCAGTCGCATGCCTCGACCAGACTCAGGTGGGTGGCGGCTGAGACTGAGGTGGATCAGGTGTGGGTTGTGTGGTTTTGTTAGTGGGGTGGGGCTTCCTATGAACAGTTGGCGAGAGCATTACCCCTCTAGTTTTTGGCTGCCAACTTTGAAAGAATTTTGCAAGCCCCATTCCCAAAATTGCTTGAACATTTCGCCTTTCTGTATTTTCTCGCATAGGTATTTAAGTGCTACAATCGAGTATTGAAGGCTGTGTTTTTATCTGACCCGCAGCGTCGTCCGATTCTGAGGTTGAACTTGAGCAAACCCTGACGCTGGAGGAGATCAAAATGGTGAGTAGATGGCTGGCATGTTAATTCATTTGGTGCTTATATATATTTAGGCACCTTCTGGTGATGTTTCAAGTCTGTTGTTGTCATCCTATCCCAGCCATACTATTCCAAACCATTAACGCGCAGTAGAGAGGGGTATGCCCAGTGTTGGATTTCTCATTTCATGACCTGGTCCCGGAGAGTAAAAATCCATACATAGGTGGAGAGTAAAATTGTATTGTCAGGCAAGTTAAGATTTTCATTTTTTTTTATTATTTTACTGGGAAAGTAAAAAAAATCTGATTTGTAATAGATATTAAATCCTTGTGATGAAAATTGAATTATATTTTAACTACAATGTTGGCAAGATCAGGCGAAAAGAGAGCAAATCTCCTGAACAAATATGAAGAGAGCAAAATTCTTTGAACCCAAAAAGTCCAGAAAATGGCCCAAATTCCAAAGCTGGGTATGCCACTAACACGCAGTGAAGGGGGGGGGGGGCACTTTAGTCTCCCCTAAGATCTCAAGTATGAAAGCTAGAACGATCAAACTTACAGGGTAGGTAGGTGCTATGCTGATCTATATTTTCTGAAATTTTCGTGACCTTAGGCCAATATCTTGAAGGTCAAACGAGGTCACGAAGTTCAAATCTGGCCAAATGTCACAATTTTGGGAATTTGACCTCTGTGACGTCACAGGTCACCAGCAATGTGTTCAAAGTTGTGTCCGGGGATGAACATTGACATTAGCTACCGAATGACGTTTGAATCATCCCGACCCGACTGTTGGTTCCGAAGATATCGCTTTGCCGACCTCGATTCTGGCCGCCATCTTGGACTGCAAATCCATATAACTCAAAAATGTATCGACCGATTGTCTTCTTTTTTTGCGTCAAGCGATCCGCTATTGAGTTGGCGTTACTGTCGCGGAAAAAACAACACCACCCTGCTCTGCTTCGTTTTCGAGCTATTCACGAAAAACATGGGGGGGGGGGCACAAAAGTCCCCCCCCCCCCTCCACTGCGCGTGTTAAAACTGTGCATCGTGTTAAAATTTACTTACAACTTGCGAATTGTTTCGTTGTGAAGCCTTACGAGAGGACCGCATGTGTTTCGAGCTTAGTCGCTGTCAGCTGTTACGTTGTTTTGACTCAGCAGTGAGCAGTATTGCTTCGTCATCTTTCCGCTGTTCTGAGTGCTGCGTTCGACACCTAAAGCCACCTCACGGCGTGTTAAGGTATGTGCGTGTTGTCGGTTCCTTTCACGAACTGATAATACTCCTGCTGTTGCCGCTGACGCCTCGTCGGCAGACGCTCCCTGTCACGCCGTGTCCTGTCCCTGTCCTGTCCCTGTCCTGTCCCTGTCCTGTCCCTGTCCTGTCCCTGTCCTGTCCCTGTCCTGTCCCTGTCCTGTCCCTGTCCTGTCCCTGTCCTGTCCCTGTCCTATCCCTGTCCTGTCCCTGTCCTGTCCCTGTCCTGTCCCTGTCCTGTCCTGTCCTGTCCCTGTCCTGTCCCTGTCCTGTCCCTGTCCTGTCCCTGCCTGTCCCTGTCCTGTCCCTGTCCTGTCCCTGTCCTGTCCCTGTCCTGTCCTGTCCTGTCCCTGTCCTGTCCCTGTCCTGTCCTGTCCCTGTCCTGTACCTGTCCCTGTCCTGTCCCCTGTCCTGTCCCTGTCCTGTCCCTGTCTGTCCTGTCCTGTCCTCCTGTCCCTGTCTGTCCCTGTCCTGTCCTGTCCTGTCCCTGTCCTGTCCCTGTCCTGTCCCTGTCCTGTCCCTGTCCAGTCCCTGTCCTGTCCTGTCCTGTCCTGTCCTGTCCCTGTCCTGTCCTGTCCCTGTCCTGTCCCTGTCCTGTCCCTGTCTGTCCCTGTCCTGTCCCTGTCCTGTCCCCTGTCCTGTCCCTGTCCTGTCCCTGTCCTGTCCTGTCTCCTGTCCTGTCCCTGTCCTGTCCCTGTCCTGTCCCTGTCCTGTCCTGTCCTGTCCTCCTGTCCCTGTCCTGTCCTGTCTGTCCCTGTCCCTGTCCTGTCCCTGTCCTGTCCCTGTCCTGTCCCTGTCCTGTCCCTGTCCTGTCCCTGTCCTGTCCCTGTCCTGTCCCTGTCCTGTCCCTGTCCTGTCCCTTGTCCTGTCCCTGTCCTGTCCTGTCCTGTCCCCTGTCCTGTCCCTGTCCTGTCCTGTCCCTGTCCCTGTCCCTGTCCCTGTCCCTGTCCTGTCCTGTCCCTGTCCTGTCCCTGTCCCTGTCCTGTCCCTGTCCTGTCCCTGTCCTGTCCCTGTCCTGTCCCTGTCCTGTCCCTGTCCTGTCCCTGTCCCCTGTCCTGTCCCTGTCCTGTCCCTGTCCCTGTCCTGTCCCTGTCCCTGTCCCTGTCCCTGTCCCTGTCCCTGTCCCTGTCCCTGTCCCTGTCCCTGTCCTGTCCCCTGTCCCTGTCCTGTCCTGTCCCTGTCCTGTCCCTGTCCTGTCCCTGTCCGCCGTGTCCTGTCCCTGTCCCGCCGTGTCCTGTCCCTGTCACGCCGTGTCCTGTCCCTGTCACGCCGTGTCCTGTCCCTGTTACGCCGTGTCCTGTCCAGTCTTGGAATTTGGGCCATTTTCTGGACTTTTTTGGTCCAAAGAATTTTGCTCTCTTCATATTTGTTCAGGAAATTTGCTCTCTTTTTACCTGATCTTACTGACATTGTAGTTAAATTATAATTCCATTTTCCTCAGAAGGATTTAATATCTATTACAAATCAGGATGTTTTTACTTTCCAAATAAAATAACTAAAACAAAAATGAAAATCTTAACTTGCCTGACAATACAATTTTACTCTCCACCTATGGATTTTTACTCTCCGGGACCAGGTCATGAAATGAAAAATCCAACACTGGTCCTGCCCCTGTCCGCCGTGTCCTGTCCCTGTCCCGCCGTGTCCTGTCCCTGTCCCGCCGTGTCCTGTCCCTGTCACGTCGTGTCCTGTCCCTGTGCCTGCCAACACTCCCTGTCACGCCGTGTCCTGTCCCTGTGCCGCCGTGTCCTGTCCCTGTCCCGCCGTGTCCTGTCCCTGTCCCGCCGTGTCCTGTCCCTGTGGCTGCCAACACTCCCCATCACGCCCCTTCCCTGTATCTGCTAACACCCCCGGCCCGTCCCTGTTCTTGCCAACGCTCTTCGTCCCTTGTTCAGTCCTTGCACCTGTCAATACTCCATCCCGATCCGTCTCTTCGCCTGCCAACACTCCCCGGCCCGTCAGGTCCCTTGATCCCCGTGGTGCCTGGGCCAGAACACCGTCCCAGCTCCTGTTAACACTGCCCGAACTGTCCATGCCTTCTTGGTCCGCCTGCTGAGGTCAGCGTCCTCTGCGGCCTCTGAACGTGTGCCCTGTGTTCGGCAGATGACTGAGACGCGTCGTCTGAAGGTGGGCGTCAGTCTGCGTCTGAACAACGTGTGTCTGGAGACGAGCCAGACGGCGCGGCAGTGGGCCGTCACGCTCCAGCAGCGCCGGGAGGCCCGCAAGCGACACTGGGAGGAGGTGCGCCGCGGTCCGCGGCCGCAGCCGACCCCGCGACGGACGTCCAGAGCTCGTGGCCGCGGCCGACATGCTACGCAGTCCCCGCTGGCCCAGCCAACACCTGTCAACTTTGCCGCCACCAAGCAGCTGATGAACCTGATTAATCGCGGAGTGGTGCAGATGACTACCGTGGAGGGCTCGCCGCCGGTCAATGGTCGCCCGAGACCCGCCACTCCGCAACGCGGACGTGGGAGGACGGCCGACGGTACCGGCGGTACGGGTCAGAGCTATGGTACAAATCCCCGCTGGAAGTCTCCAGCAGCGCCATCTGCTGCCAGCCGGCCGCATGTTGAAGACGCAGGGCCCGGGCGCCGCCGAGCTGGCCGCCATTCCCGACCTAGGAGAGAAGCAGCGCTCGCAGCTGATGAAGCTGCTGCAGGGTAACAATGGCACTTCCATCTCGCCGTCCCCGGTCGAGCCGCACGCTCAGGCGCAGTCGTCTCGGCAGCGGGGAGCCCGCGTACGGCCGTCCGCGCCGCCGCCGCCGCCGCCGCCGCCGCCGCCGCAGGAGCCACCGCCCGAGCCGGAGGCGCCGCGGCTGGTCCCCGACTACTGCCACACGACCAGCGGCAGTCCGGACGACCTGTTCTCGGTGTACCTGTCGGCGCCGCAGCAGGCCGAGAACTGCTTCGTCAACATGCAGATCAACAACCAGTGTCTGAAGGTGCGGCTGCCGGCGCGGCCGATGGCCACTGGCATGGTGTTCGCGCAGGTGAAGCGCCGCGCGATGGAGCCCATCTGCCAGGTCACGGTCGGTTCCAGCATATTCCACCCGCCGCCAGTGAGTGGGCAGCAGCCCGCCCTGGCCACGCGTCCCGGACCCAAGTCACGCCAGCAGCAGCCGCCGCCGCCGCCGGCACCAGTGGAGAAGCTCTCCCACCCGTGCACCAAGTGCTCGCAGACGTTCCCCACCGCGATCATGCTCGAGTATCACTTCAATGTGTACCACGCGCCGGCGGGCAGCGATCCGGCCGGTGGTGTGTACGAGTGCCCGCTCTGTACCCATTGGAGCGGCATCCACGTCCGGCTGAAGGAGCACCTCTCGGCCGTACACGCGCCCCGCGGCGCATCCAACTACATGTGCGCGGTGTGCGGCCGCGCCTGGGGCCGCCGCACCGCCGACGCGCACGGCATGTGGCTCCGGCACGTCATCTCGCACGCCAAGCCGCGTGCCGCGACGGCCGTGATGAGGTCGGCCGCCGGCGGGCGGCGCCGCCAGGCCCGTCAGATGGCGCCGGCAGTGGCCAAGCCGCCCGCCGCCGTGGCCAAACCGGCGCACTCTGTCCAGCAGGTCGCCGCTGGACAGTTCCCCTGCCCGCAATGCAATGCCGTGTTCGCGGATGTGTCCAAGTTTCCCCGAACACTGGCTCAAGGCTCACTCTGGCGGCGCTGGAGGTGGCGCTGCACCGGTCGCCAACACGGTTGGGTCGTCCCGGACGGTGAAGCCGGTGCCCGAACGACGCGGAGCCGCACGGCAGCGAGTGGACGCCGCGCGCGAGACGCGTTTCGCGGCTCGCTTCGACGCCGAGCCGGCGCCGGCAGCAGCGGCGGCCTCGAAGGCCTCGGTCTCGGCGGCTGCCACGGCCCCGGCCGAAGGAGACGGTACACTGCGCTGTACGCGCTGCGGAGACATGTTCCCCAACGAGGCGGCGTACGCGCAGCACTGGATCAACGCTCACACGCGCATCCGACTGTCGGCCGACCAGCAGGCGGCTGCGTCCCGCGTCGCCCCCCGCCAGCCAGGCGGCCGGGGACGCGCCGGTTCCAGTGCCGGTGCTGGTCGAGTCAGCCGACAGCAACGGCGACACTGCCGCCGCCATGGAGGAGGGCGACGCCCCGCTGGACAGCCAGCCTGTGGCTGAGCCGTCTGCGATTGGCGCGTCCGGAGAGAACACGGCCATGTACACCGTTGACGGTGTCGGCGCGGCCGGGACCACAGAGAACGGTGTCGTCGGTGGCGCGGGCGAGCCACTTCCCCTGGATCCGGCTGAGGAGGCGGCCGCCCTGGTCCCCTCCGACGCCGACTTCGAAATGAGCGAGGAGACACTGGACAAGATGCTGCAGGAGATAGCGCCCATGCAGACGCGGAAGTAGCGTGATCCGTGACTAGGCGCAGAGGAGCGGACCGACGGGAGCCGAGTGGTACCGCATGCCAGTGAAGCGGGCACAGGGAGGCCGCGTTAGAGAGGTTTTTACCCGTCGTATTTTGTAACGTTCTCCCTTGAATCTGGCCGCAGGTAGCAATGCGTGTAAATATGGTCCGGCTCCACTGCATGAGTCCCGGGTTGGGACGCAGTGGGACGCGTTATAGCGGTGGTTGTTGCACATTGTTGTACGCATGTGATTGGCGTTACATTTCCTCGACGCATCATTCATGGTAGGTTCATTTCATTCTCTCACCGGACTTGGAGTCGAACGCAGTGCTCTCTTACCGGACTTGAGTTCGAACGCAGTGCGCTCTCACAGGACTTAGTCGAACGCAGTGCGCTCTCACAGGACTTGAGTCGAATGCAGTGCGCTCTCATAGGACTTGAGTCGCTCTCACAGGACTTGAGTCGAATGCAGTGCGCTCTCATAGGACTTGAGTCGAACGCAGTGCGCTCTCACCGGACTGAGTCGAACGCAGTGCTCTCTCACAGTGCGGGCCCCGAACCTGAGGGTCGCCATTGACAAAGGCAGGGGATTGAGTCGGCAGGCAACACTGAGGCTTGTCAATAGGAGGCATGTCTAGATGCAGCCATCGCCCAGCGTTACTGAGTGTTTCGTGCCGCTCCGACCGTATAGAACGCTCGTTTTATTGAATATATTCATTATGGACGAGGACTGTATTCACGATCCAGATCCCGAAGCTGTACGCGTCGCCCACAACTGGTTGGTGTGCCTGCTCTGTGCATATTTTTTGGTATTTAACGTGCTATTTCCGTTATAAATAAATAGTAGGACAAAAAATGTCTTTGTTGAGGCTTGAAACTTCAGACCTTTTACCTTGGCACCAGACTTGTGCCTGAATCCCGAAGTTGGATCTGGGATCCCAGTGGATCACTCTGCGTAAAATGCATGAAGATATTGGATCCCAGTGGATCCCTCTGCGTAAAATGCATGAAGATCTGGGATCCTCCTGGATCCTTCGGCGTAAAATGCTTCAGGATCTGGAATCTCAGTGGATCTCGAATTTAAACGAGCATCAGACCTTGAAACACAGGATGCGGGGACTGACTGACTGACTGGACTGACTGACATCAAAATGTGTGGCATATATTAACAGCAAACAGAGAATGTAATGAATTCTCCCATATGATAACATTAGCAAGAAGTGGGCGCCTACCGCCTAATATACCGGCGTGCCTGGATCCCGAAGTTGGATCTGAGATCCCAGTGGATCCCCTCGGCATAAAATATATCAGGATATGGGATCTTCGTGGATCCCTCGGCTTATTGTGTACCTGGATCTGGTGTCGCATGTGGATCCCGGTGACACAGATCCGGATCTCCAGCTGGATCCCGGAATCCAGGCACATGTCTGCTTGTCACATCTCTGGTTAGGATAAGGCCGCCCTCAGCCCGCCCAGCAACCTCAGCCATCAATTACTATCGCTCAGTCATGGGACAAGGGCGTATCCAAGAGGGTACCCCTTGGGCTGAGGGGCCCACATTGTCTTTATTTTAAGGGACCCTTGACTGGCTAGACGGGCTTCTCGGTCGGTCTGAGGGCCCTTGATCGGCCTTGAGGCCCGTCTGTCGGTCTGAGGGGCCCTCTAGCCGCCTAAGTGAGCCCTGGACCAGCTTGAGGGGCCCCTTTCGACACGACGGACCTCTGTCAGCCTGAGGGGGCCCTCAGTCGGCCTGACGTGGCCCTTGATCGCCCTGAGGTGTCCCTCTATCGGTCTGAGGGGGGCCCTCTATCGGTCTGAAGGGGCCCCTCTATCGGTCTGAAGGGGCCCCTCTATCGGTATGAGGGGGCCCTCTATCAACCTGATGGGGCCCTCTAGCCTGCAGGGGCCCCTCTGTCGGCCTGATGGGGGCCCTCAGTCTGCCTGAGAGGGCCCTCTGTAGGCCGAAGGGGGGCTCCTGTAGGCCTGAGGGGCACTCTGGTGGCCTGAGGGGCCTTCAGCCAGCCTGAGGAGCCCTCGGCCAGCTTGAGGGTGTCCCTTTCGACCCAACGGGGCCATTTAGCCGCCAAGTGAGCCCTTGACCAGCTTGAGGGGCCCTTTCGACACGACAGACTCTCTGCCAGCCTGAAGGGACCCCTCTGTCGGCCTGAGAGGGGCCTTCGCCGGCTTGAAGGGGTCCTCTGTCGACCTGATGGGACCCTCTGTCGACCTGATGGGGCCTCTGTCGGCATGAGGGGCCCTCTGGTGGCCTGAGAGGGGGCCCTCGGGTGGCCTGAGAGGCCCTCGGCCAGCTTGAGGGGGCTCCTTTCGACCCGACGGGGCCTTCTTGCAGCCTCAAGGGGCCCCTCTGTCGGCCTGAGGAGACCCTCGGCCGGATTGAGGGGCCTTTCGACCCGAGAGGACCCTTTGGCAGCCTGAGTGAGCCCTCGACCAGCTTGAGGTGGT